>JAOUWY010000002.1:24306583-24316848 GCA_025728095.1 Prietella phreatophila
AATGCCATTTTACATTTATTACCCATGATCATTCTAAAACCTGCCATGTCCAAGCTGAATTCCAAGTAGCTTTAATGATATAACCTAACAGCTTGTACAGCTGAACTCAACTGCCAATTGTTGGCACCCTGGGCCTTATTTGGGTCGCTCTGCACCATTATGGTAGACCTACACAATCACTGGGTCTCATGCTCAATAGTTAGACAAGTGACAGCACCATGCACATATTAATATAGCGTTAAAGCTATATGCCGGTCCATTAATTTTTGCATCAAAGAAATCAATTTGGAAATTTCAAGTAGTAATTTACTACACCTGGTTATCACTACATTACTGGCCATCATCCCACAACCTCCTGAGGACTCCTCCTTTCACATGTTTTGGGAGTGCCCATGTTCAGCATTGAATTTATTTGTGATGTCACACTCCACAGTAGTGGTTAATTGATTGTATGAAAGTAAACACTCCGGGTATTAATAATTTTCAGCAAATTTATTTCTTTAGTTTTTTTGCATAGCCTACTAGGTTTAAATGTTATAATTTTGTTGTGGCAGTTGTATATGGTGTATACATCAAAAAAGCTTTAGTTGTGCTGTTCGATTTATCTCTGTACCAGTGTTATAGTGGAGAAGTGTGGATTAGTTGCCCAGTAGGGGACTTGCACCCCTCCCCTCAGCTAAACACAGTCACGATACTCTACACATAGAACCCCAACAGCGTCCTGACTAATCATATAACAGACTTGTTGTGATAAAAGAATTCATTTGTTTATTCTGATTGAAAATGCATGATAATTTAATTTCTATTCCAAAGGTGGAATGAAACGCCAATGTACTTTCAAGCAAGGGTTACACACAGTAAACACCGCAAACTTTGTTACATTAATGTTGTGGAATGCCTGAGAAAACAAGTTAGTTCCTATTATTGTTTATGCTGTAGCAGCTATAAAAAGTCGTTTATTCACCTGCCTCACTCCTTCTTAAGGTTACAAAAATAAAGTTGGTCATGTTTCTGCAAAACCGAAAACATCCAAAAACACTTTCCCATGGCAGAACTTACTGACTGTTACAGAGCACTGACACTCAAGACTCCTTTTGTTCACATTAAATAAATCTCCTTACAGAAAACTTCACCAACCTTGATCAACGATCAAGTTGTTATTATAGAAATAATAACATATTACATTACAGTACGTATTACAACGGCATTAATATAAAACTGCCGGAACTGCTGTCAGAGCTGCTGTTATAGAAAATTAATCAATACTTTCTGACCAATCAGAATCGAGCATTCACCAGCACTGTTGTATAAAACCAAATATGACGCGTTGAAGGCTTAACTGTCTGTTTCAAAGAGTAACATCAAAGTTAAACTGTGCTTCAGGTCTGGTATTTTTGGCGAAACCTAAACTATTCTCTCTCATAAGATTAGTTGGGTGAAATTGTGAGTCATGTAGGCTTGGACTATGACTTGAACATTTGTGCCCTTCTTTTGTAATATAAAATACTTCAGAAACATGCAAATGTGTGTGAAAGGGTTTCAGTTTTTTCTCTCGATGGTGACTTACTGCATTTGGTTACACTGCATAGAAAGAGTGCTTACTCATCACTGTGGTTTAGATATGCGGAAAGGATCTGACATTTCCTCTCAGTTACCCGTGTACGTGTGTGTGTGTGTGTGTGTGTGTGTGTGTGTGCGCATAAGCTGGTGTGAACCAAAACTTTAATCGTTACCCCTTTGTGTGATGCCGGTTTTTGCCTCCAGGTTCTGAAATAGAGAACTGAATTGTTTTATTTTATTGGATTTATTTTATTTTCTGTTTAGTAATTTAAAAAAAAAAATTTATTAGCAGTTTTTTAGAAAGGGAAGTATTGTGTAATACTGTTGTTCTCCTAGATTGCGCTACACCCTGGTGTGTTGACGAAATGATTGTAAGGAACTACTACAGCCATCTAGGTCTGTGCGAGTATCGTTTAGTGTGAATGATTTCAAATCAAAATGAAATCATCATGAGATTACAGAAACTGATGAATGGTTAGGCAATTATAATTAGTAAAAGATTTATCCTGGTCAAGGTTGGGGTGGATCCAGAGCTTATCGCAGGAACGCTGGGTGTAAAGCGGGAATATAATCTGGAAAAGCTTGACTTTAATTCAATTTGGAATTATAAGCATGGAAATGTGCCTTAAAGTCAGTCTGATTAAAGTCGTAGAGATGTAAAAGTTTAGTTCCTGGTCATAATATCAAATATCTTCACTTCTGCTTTCTCCAAATCAGGATTAATCAGTCAGAAACTTTTCTCACACACACACTCACACTTTGTAGTACAGCAGCTACAATTCAATTATCTTCACAAATCCAAGTTCAAACTCTGCCAACTCAAACCTACCTCAAACGTATTTACATGATTGAACTGTCTAGATTACGAAACCGGCTGGTTCACATCTGTTCTTCTAGAGAGGAGAAAGAGGAAAAGAAAATAGGATTGAACTACAGAAACTTGGCCTTTCCCTCCTTCCACCTGTTCTTTGGTCCAGATGACAGGTTAGTGACAGGTGGAAAGCTCGTTCAGCTTAGGGACAATACCAGGCCTCTTCTTTTGACTCACACACACACACACACACACACTCATAGATACATGCAAATGGAGTCAAAAATTCAGAGACAGTGACGTCCTTATGCAAATGTGCATATGATTCAGCGCCCACACACACACAAACACACACACACACACACACCCATACACACACATACATACATACATACAAAGCTCTTTGAAATCTTGGCACATGATTTGCATCCTATTTTGTGGTTACATTTGATTCCTCATATGAAACTCATATAATGCAATGGACTGTGTTAGGTTGCCAGTTATTTACAAGCAAATTAGGAGATCATGTTCAGTGTTGAACGTTTTTAGTTTCTATTTTACTTCGAGTCCTGAGCCAACCCTGATCTTTTTCCCCCCACTTTAATTACTGTAAAATTCATTTTAAAGCCATTGCTGTCCTCATGCAGCATTTTGCATTGTTATCTGTCAGTTATGAATTTTAAATGAGGAAATAATTCAAAGAAAATTGCCAGTGAGCATCATACAAGTTTACAACAGATACATTTTATTTTTTTTAATAATTGGATAAAAAAATTTGTCTTATTTCATCAGATACTGTATCAGTCCAGCACTGTAGGACAAGACTGGTCTGATGAATGTCTTTTTTGTTTTGTTATTGTATCCATCGTATTAACACTTTTAGTAATAATTTGGAATAAAGTAGTAATAATTCTAAGCTTGGTGACTGATGGTTTAATTCAGTCATAATGAAGCAATGAGCCTATAAAGGGCATTCCTCTATTATTTAACACCACTTCCTGGTGAATTGTGGTTTCAAACCAAGGTTCTTCCTTTCTCAGATTACGGCCACACTCCTGAGTATGGATTAGGGCTGTGATTGGGAAGTGATTGCATTTCAGTGTGACATGACTCCAACGGTTTGATTCCTGGCCTACGTGACTCCATATGCCGAAGTGTCCTTGGGCAAGACACTGAACCCTGAGTTGCTCCCAATAGCAAGTTAGCGCCTTGCATGGCAGCTCTACTACTATTGGTGTGTGTGAATGAGAAATAAGTGAATAAGTGCACCATTTTTATTGTAGACATGGATGCTAAAATCATAAAAACATGAATAGTGAGCACTTGAGCATACACTATTGTTCAAACTGATGGCATAAATGCAACCCATAATGTTTTATTCATCTTTATGCTACAGCAAGTTGCTAACAAGGGCATTTTTGATGATCAAAGAATTACCTATTGCCCGCGGGGGGGAGTTGCACAACGACTTAGTGGTTAGCACGTTTGATGGCACCTCTGGGGTTGGGGGTTTGAATCCCGCTACTATTAAGTCTTGTTGACACCGGGAACATTTTCACAGCGTGAAAAACCGTCTGTTTAAAGCCCTTAATGGCTGTCAGTGATTACCCAGTCGTAAAACGTGCGGCATCAAATCTTTCTAAAGTTCGGAGGTTTAGTTTTGGATTTTTTGTTTGTTTGTTTTTTTGATGCGTAGCGTAAAATTAATAAAATAACATAATTTGGGTCTTCCCATAAGTATGTGAATGCTATTGCTTTGACTTTGATATAATTCAAATCAATACTTATTTAAAAAGTTTATGCTGTTTAAAATGAGAACCTCAGGGATTTACCTTTATGGTGCATCTATTATGCTTTTTTTTCAAATATTACCTTTCTTGTAGTTATATAAAGCTGTTTGTGAATGTAAAAACCTCTGCAAAGTTTCAAAAATCAAAGCGTGCAATAAACGGAGTTATAGGAATCGATTCTGAACAGCTGAAACGAGTCGTTAGTGATTCCAGACTTTACTTACTGTACTAACATACGTAGGTTTGTAACAAAAACCCCCGGCTCTGGTCTTCACCGGCTGCTTGCTGACAGCCGGCGCTGAAACTCGTTATGTTAGTAGGCGTTTCCTTTTTGACACACTCTGACAGCGGTAGACCAATCACAACAGACAGTGGCATCTGACCAGTCAGAGCAGAGTATGCTCTCTGAAAGGAGGAGTTTAGAATGAATCGTTTGGAACAGCTCATTTAACGAGTCCTTTGTGACACTGAGGGAAAAAGGTTGCATGCATGTCAATTTATTGTATGAGACCTTTAAAACAAAATTAGGCACGTTTCAAAACCATAATAGGTGCGCTTTAATGAAGTATTTGTAGTAGTGGCCAAATCGCCAAGTACCTTACATTTCTGAAATCTGCATACGTGCTTTTGCGAGGTCACAAAAAGTGTGTGAATGTCTTGAAGGCATAAAGACTGGCCTTCTCCTTCTTCTCACTGATCAGCGGGTGTCAGAAACGGAAAGTTGTGCAGCGCCACCTTGTGTGCCAGAGTATTTCTGCTTTTCAATAAGCACTATCTATTGTCAGAGAGTGAATTTGCACTTTCATTCAGCGCATTGCCCAAGTTTAACACCTGGGTGTGAGCACAAAAAACGCGCTGAGAAAATCGTCCCGGTGTGAACAGGCCTTTACAAAGCACTGACACTGGACACTCCATAAATAAACATCACCGTACAGAAAGCTTTACCATATTAATGTGGTTTTTTTTCTTGTTCTCTCCCAGGCAAAGAGGCGGTTGGATTTGGAGGATCCCCTCTATCTCCCAGATTTCCGCACACCCAAAGGAAAAGGGAACACGCCCTTGGCAAGGCTCTCCAGCCCAAGGAGTGAGTCAGAGAGAGAGATTGTGCTCTAAATAACTGGTGATATGAATGATATGCAGCAGATTGTGCTATCATGTAAAAGTTATTAGATTGGCAGGCTGTAAACAACAGCCAGTGCTGTCTCATTATTTTCAGTAATGTCTCACATTTCATTTAGCACGTTGCCACTATAAATAATACCTTCTGTCACATTATTATCTGTGTTGGTGCAAAAGGCAACTATTTCAGATTCTCACAGGATTATACACACAATAAAACAATCTTCCAATATTGTTTCATTTCACAAGACTTTTAGGCCTTTCAGTCTTAGTATGAACTTTGGGTCCAAAGTGCATTTTTTTTCTTTTCTTCCTGTCCTCACCATGACTCATTGTACCCTTGACCTAAATAAAGCTGTACTGCAGATGAATAAATAAATGATTCTTGTCCTCTTCATAACACAGCACCGAAGTCTCCAGGCGAACGAACACGCTACGACACCTCCCTCGGACTGCTCACTAAGAAGTTTGTGGGGCTGCTGAGCGAGTCATCTGACGGCGTTCTGGACTTGAACTGGGCCACCGAAGTCCTAGAGGTGCAGAAAAGGAGAATCTATGACATCACCAACGTGCTGGAGGGAGTTCAGCTCATCCGCAAAAAATCCAAAAACCACATTCAATGGCTGTAAGTGTGTTCAACCCACAGCAAACTAATGTCCATATATGACAGTGTTAATAAAACATTAGGGATGGGGAGAGTGATTATAAAGATCACTTAAAACATGACATGAGACTGAATAAACATTTAGAATTATATTTAGAACAGTTTCCCTGATCACATAATTTAATACTTTAGTAAACATTGTACTGTATCTAATTTATGACATCATTCTGCACTTGAGTATCTCGCATCCCAAACCTCCTTTGAATTGCTGGAGTGATCTTAAAGATTGTCCTAGAGGTCTGCATGGGACTAATCCCACTCTCACCCACTGCTAAATAGATGACCAATCATGCGCATTCCCAAAAGAATCATGACCAATTACACCCACTGTCAAAGAAATTGTGGCCAATTCTGTTCATTCTCAAAGGAATTATTACCAATCCCATCCATTCCCAAATAAGTTATTACTAATCCCGTCCACTCCTAAAGGAATTACCAATCCCGTCCACCCACAAAGAAGTTATTACCAATCCCGTCCACTCCCAAAGGAATTACCAATCCCAAAGAAGTTATTACCAATCCCAAAGGAATTACCAATCCCGTCCACTCCCAAAGAAGTTATTACCAATCCCGTCCACTCCTAAAGGAATTACCAATCCCATCCACTCCTAAAGGAATTACCAATCCCATCCACTCCTAAAGGAATTACCAATCCCGTCCACTACCAAAGAAGTCATTATCAATCCCGTCCACCCACAAAGAAGTTATTACCAATCCCGTCCACTCCTAAAGGATTTACCAATCCCATCCACCCACAAAGAAGTTATTACCAATCCTATCACCTCCCAAAGGAATTACCAATCCCATCCACTCCCAAAAAAGTTATTACCAATCCCAAAGAAATTATTACCAATCTCATCCACTCATAAAGGAATTACCAATCCAGTTTACTCCCAAAATAAGTTATTACCAATCCCATCCACTCCCAAAGAAGTTATTACAAATCCCGTCCACTCCCAAAAATGTTATTACCAATCCCGTCTATTCTCAAAGGAATTATAATTAATCCCGTCCACTCCCAAAGGATTTTTGACCAATCCCGTCCACTCCCAAATAAGTTATTACCAATTCCATCCACTCCCACAGTTATTTTGTTTGTATTGTTATATAGGATCATACTGAACATTCCGCATCTTTACAACTCATTGTTACCTTTGTGTCTATATAAACACTATAATGATTTATAAACCCACAATCTGGAGTCACCCAGAAGAGGATGCATTCCCTTTTTAGTAGGTTTCTGTTAAGATCGTTTTTGCTTGTTACTGTCATCTCTGGCTTGTTCAATAGGGATCTAAATCTACATCCCGATTTTTTTTTTTTGGTGGTAAAACTGCCTCATGACAATGTCTATTGCTAAAAAAGTGCTATTAAATAAAATTTAATTGAATTCATCATTCACCTTTTAGAAATGCAACATTAGAAGCTGATGTTGCGTGTTGGTGTGTTTTACGCCTAACAAATTGTTACATTTCTTATTGGAAAGGTCAGAATGTTTTCTTAAAAAGTTAACTTTATTGCTTAACATTAGTAACCAGTGTGTTGAACAAGGTTTTACTGTGTTTTGTAGAACAGCTACCATGTTTAAACCTGCTCTAGTTTTATGTTTCATGTTTTTGTTTCTGGATGTGTGTTTTAGGGTGACTGGAGTGTTTGAGGGCTCTGCGAGTGCTTCAGAACGGACGAATGCTCTGCAGAGAGAACTCGCTGAGTTGGACAAGAAGGAGAACGCACTGGATGACCTCATCCAGTCCAGCACCAATCAGCTGCGAGAGCTCACTGAAAACAAAAACAACCAACCATATCCTTTCGGCCCCATTTGTTTGTGTTTAAATATTATATGCAGACGCCCTTTTGTATGTATATGAATGACTGAGTGTGTATTTGAATCAGTGTATTTAAATCAGATAAATGTACATGCCATGCAGTCATTAGACCTTAACTCACACCCACATTCGGATATGTGACTTATCAGGACATTCGGTCCATATCAAGCCTGCAGAAGCAGACAGTGATTGCAGTCAAAGCTCCTTCTGAGACCAAGCTGGAGGTGCCAGAGGTATCTGAGGTGAGTGTCAAGTCTTCATTTTACCCCTTCCTTTAGGTCTTCAACCAATCATCCTACAACTGTCTCATCCTCCAATTTAGAGCCGATCCCTGTCTCTCTTCTTCCAGGGTCTTAGTGCTAAGCCGATTACAATTCTTCCTACGAAAGTAGTAGTGGGAGTAGAAAGTATCAAAATATCAGTGCCTCTAATAATCAATAATGTCATTTTGTTTGAGCTATGCAACTATATTCATTGTGTGTGTGTGTGTGTGTGTGTGTGTGTGTGTGTGTGTATATAAGATCATTTAAAGTGCCATTGAATTCTCACTCAATTCTGTGTATTGAATATGATACATTCAGTCTTTTTTCTTTGTTGGCATCAGCAGGGGTCTATGCAGATCTACCTGAAAAGTAAAAACGGTGCTATCGAGGTGTATCTGTGTCCAGAGGAGGTGCTAGAGGATGAAAGCCCGGTAAAGTGTGGCTCTGCCAGGAAGGACCACTCATATGGGATCCCACACACGACTCACTCCAACTCGCCGTCATGTCCAAACACGCCTAAACAGCCACACGGTCTAGAAGGTAAGAGAGTGGCATCAATAATAATAATAATAAGAATAATACAGCTAACATTGAACACTAGCAGACTGTGGTCCTCTCTGGTCTGATTAGAGAACTGATATGACTTGTTGAAATGGTTTAAACAAATGTCTGGGGTTTTTTTTTCCTCCACAGCTACACCATCTAAACCCCAGGCCCTCAGTAACAGCTCCAGCCTGATGGATGTAGAGGGCATTCTGGGGCTTCCTCCCAGCCTGCTGCAGATCACTGAAGATCAGCTCCCAGGCACAGCCTTGACCTCTGACCCTTCGTTCGTCAGTTTCTCGCCCCCTCTCGACCACGACGACTACCTCTGGGGGCTGGAGAACGGAGAGGGGGTTTCGGACTTTTTTGACAACTACGATCTGGGGGATCTACTCCAGAGCTGAGGACATATGTGAAAATGGTACAGTCCTCATGTGTGAAGCGGAACAGTTTTTACCTGAACGTATAATGAGACGGTCCTCGTTTTTATTCTAAATATGGACTACTTTTTTTCTCAGTGCAGTTTGTGCCATGTTCAAAAATGTGATGAAACAAGGAAAGGAAATGAGTCATGAGCCGTTTCACCCAAAACGTATCATGTTGTGAGTTTTTGTTTTTTAGAAATAGTGATATCAGGGTTTAAATCAGATCTAAAGCTTGAACATTTTGAAAACAGAGGATCTCAGAAATAACTTCATGCTGTTGCTGATACTCAAACACGCTGAATCACAGAGCGCCCCCTAGTGGAGCTAACCAGCCTCGTCTTTTACATGCTCCTGATTGAAATTATGTCTCAGATGTGAAAAGGATATCATCTGTAGGCTTTTACGACAAAATCTAATATTTCAATGAAATTATACCATGTTTCCCAGTCCTCCTTCTTCACATTTGCTTGTGTTTGTGCTAAAACACTCGGTTTAACCTCACAAAGTGCCTGTAAATGCACAAATTTAGTGTGTTAGAGCATGAAAAACACTCAGAATGTGTGGCAGAAGTGGAAAGACACAGATCAGGCCTGGGAAATGATGAACCTTATCTGAGGATAGGTTTAATCACACTAGAAAGCCAGCACTGATTTGCTATAGCTATAGTTAATTAAGTAGCTAGTTAATTTGTTCATTGTAATAGATATTTTCTGATAAAGCAAAGATATTTTTGTACCTTGTAATGTAATTTAGCCAAAAAGACACTGTAGGAAATTTTGGTTGGTACAATTGGTTAAATTTTTATACTGTTTCCTGTAGATGAGCTGAACATGCATTGTATAATTGTTTTCATTGATTTCGATTGTAGACTAAAACTCAGGAGTTTTTTTATTTAATTTTATTTTTCTTATGTCTTCTGATGTCCAAAGCTAAGCATTTGTATTGTTGTGAATTGTTTATTTAGATTATTATTATTATTATTATTATTATTATTATTATTATTATTATGATGATGATGATGATGATGATGATGATTTTGCCACTAGAGGGCAGGAGTAGACTAGTATCACTCTATTGTTCACATATTTCATATTGGTGCTTCTTATATCCAGTATGTTCTCAGAAAAAAGGGTCCTAAACTGTACATTTCCTTGTTGCTGGGGTGCTACTCTTATCTTTTAAACCTTTAATACATACTTTCCATATAGAAATCTAGATATAGTGGCTTAAAAAAGATTTAAGGTATATATTTGAACAGTACTTA
>JAOUWY010000002.1:24337242-24347820 GCA_025728095.1 Prietella phreatophila
TCTCTCTTTCTCTCTCTCTCTCTCTCTCTGTCTCTCTCTCTCTCTCTCTCTCTCTCTCTCTCTCCCTCCCTCCCTCCAAACCTGTTTTTCATTCATCTGTCTGTGTGAGATTTGTACGTGTGTTTACCGGAGTCAGCAGGCTCACCCGTCTACATTTCCAGTATGTCCAGGAAGAAATCCTGATGGTGAAGCTGTAGATTAAGGGTGTTCTCTAAATGCTAGTATTTGACTGAGAAGTTCTTCTAATTGGCTCTGAAAATTAGTCATTGAGAATTAAAAAAAAATTTAAACGTCACATTGAAACGCCACTGGAAAACATTGCACGGTTGTAGTCTGTTTAGTTAAAAACACTAAATTTAAGCTGAAAATAAGGCTTCTAGGTACAAATATTTGAGACATCGTAGCTTATATTAACCTTTAATTTATTCTACAATCAGTGGAAACTTAGATTTGTAATACAGCAGCCTGTACAGTATACACTATATGGCCAAAAGTATGTGGGGTCTGAACATGACACCAATATGTGGTTCTTCCCCAAACTGTTGGCACAAAGTTGGAAGCACACGATTGTATAAAATGTCGTTTTATGCTGTAGCATTACAGTTTCCCTTCACTGGAACTAAGAGGCCCAAACATGTTCCAGCATAGCAACGCCCCTGTGCACGAAACAAGCTACATGAAGACATGGTTTGCCAAGGTTGGAGTGGAAGAACTCGAATGTTCAGCACAGAGCCCTGACCTCAACCCCACTGAACACTTTGGGATGAACTGGAACAACGACTGCTCCCCAGGTCTCTTCATCCAACATCAGTAGCTGACCTCACTAATGCTCTTATAGCTGTATGAACACACATTCTTCCAACCACGCTCCAAAATCGAGTGGAAAACCTTCCCAGTAGAGTTGGAGCGCATTATAACAGCAAAGGGGGAATAAATCTGGAGTGGGATCTTCAACAAGAACATATGGGTGTGATGGTCAGGTGTCTACAAACTTTTGGCCATATAGTGTATCTGTATAAATAGTCTCATGTCTCTGGTCTTGTATACATATTTGTACAATAGGTCTTTATTCTGGGCGACACATTTGGAGTCAGTTATTGAATCACGCTAAAGGCGAACGCTTGAATAATTGTTAAACATATGTTTGATTTGCATCAAGCTCAGCAGCGAATCTTTAATTTTAACCAGTGTATGTTCTGTGCAGCGGCGCATATGGAAGGCAGGTGGTCGCTACTGTACTGGTCTGCTTTGAATTCCAGATATATATATTGAGTAGTAGCTACTACGGGTTGTTTCAATATTTTTTTTTGCAAGTTCACACATGCCGAATGAAAAGAGGCAGTCTTGAGGTTGATACCTGATAGGGGTGTTTCTCAAAATGGGTATTTTTCTGGTGAGGTTACTTAGATTTTCCATTAGAATATTTAGTTAAAATTTTTTTTTTTTTTAAAGCCACAGTGTAAGTACAAATCCAGAAAGCCTAGGGTTATGGTGATGTGGTTTAACACATTTATTTCTTGTCGCAGATTCTGGAGCAGGACCAGAGCTCTCTGCAGAGAATGAAGAAGATGGTGAAGGGCATCCACAGCTCTGGTCTCAGTGAGTGTTTGCGTTTTTATGTGTATATATGTACATGTATATCAACACACAGTACTGCTTTAATCATGTCACGTTACAGAGGAAACCGCTGTGGCAACTCGGTGTGAATAAAGTAGATGTTGCATGGAAAGTTATAAAATGAATAGAATGAGAAGAATGTCGTGCAAATCTAATTGCTAAGTACTATCTATCCGTGTTAAAAGTTATTGTTGTGACCGATGTGAGAATTTAGCCATTAAATTGGTGTTTGCATTAAATTTAAGGCCAACACCACAGTAGTAATAAGCATTGCAATGCATGGTTTCATTCCCCTACCACCAGCCTCATTACACAAGGTTTTTTGATTCAGCTAGGTATCGAGATTCCTATGTAGATGGTGGTTTTTTGTTTTGTTTTGTTTTGTTGTTTTTTTTTTTTTTTTTTTATTAGAAAAAAAAATTTGCGGGATGCGTTGTTTTATTTAAAGACTTCAGAAAACAAGAAGCCCACATTCGCATATTATATGTTGACTTGGCAGACATGAGTATTCCTCAAACCATCAGATTCATGTGCGCAGAAGGGAAGTGCCGAACCCTTGTAAAAAATCCCAACCCATGTAAAAAAACAACAAAAAAAAAAAAAAAAACTCGGCAAGTAACTTGCAATTTTACATTTCAAACAGAGACGGCGATAGAAAGACAAACGTTCAGTACTTCAGCTTTAAATAACTGTGGCGGCTGTGGCGCAGTTGGTAGAGTGGCGGCTGTGGCGCAATTGGTAGAGTGGGTTGCCCACTAATCGTAGGATTCCCTGTCCGGGTGATGCCGAAGTGTCCTTGGGCAAGACACTGAACCCCAAGTTGCTCCCGATGGCAAGCTAGCGCCTTGCTTGGCAGCTCTGCTACCATTGGGGTGTGTGTGTGTATGAATGGGTGAATGACACACAGTGTAAAGCGCTTTGGATAAAAGTGCTATATAAGTGCACATTTACCAAATAACTGCATGTTTATTATTTGTCCCTGCTTATAATAATGATTATTATTAGTTGATTTGTCGGGTCGGATTTCACGGAAAACCTCAGTTTGATGTCATTTGCGTGGTTACGTCACTTCTGTAAACAGAAAGAAGAAGAGCTGGCCACTATTATCTTGTGTGTGGGAGCTGAGGATGGTGGAGAGTTTCTGTCTTGTTCTTTTTTTTTTTTTTTTTTTTCCAGAAATTTCAATGGCTCAAAAGATAGCTAGCTAACATTGGTGCACTTTTTCATTTGATTCAGCTAGGTATTGAGATTCCTATGTAGATGGTGGTTTTGTTTTGATTAAATAAAACAACGCATCCCGCGATTTATTAATTTTTTTCTAACGACTTCAGAAAACAAGAAGCCCACAGTCGTGTATTATATGTGGACTTGGCAGACATAAGTATTCCTCAAACCATCCGAATCATGTGCGCAGTAGGGAAGTGCTGAAGCACAACCCATGTAAAAAAAAAATAAAAATCTGCAAGTAACTTGCAGTTTTACATTTCAAACAGAGACGGCGATAGAAAGCCAAACGTTCAGTACTTCAGCTTTAAATAACAGCACGTTTATTATTAGACCCTGTGTTAGTTGTTATAGAAATAATCATTTATAGATCAAGCTCATTTTCATAGGCCTGTTATTTGAATTGCAGCTGGAACTACTTTCAGAGCTGCTGTTACAGAAAATGATCAAATCTAGCAAATCAGAACTGAGAATAAAATTCAATTAAATGCTGCATGCTGATGTCTGCATCTGTACACAGACCGTGTGAATGATCTCCAACCTGAGAGTCTCGACACCTTGCTGGCTTTTCCTCCCTCTTTTTTTTTTTTTTTTAATCCCTCTTTTAAACATGACGACTCCCTGTACAAATATGGGAACTGCCCACTAGTTATAGCTGCCAGCTATGTAAACCACCTCAATCCAGGAACTTCATTAAGAACAGACAGCCGTATCTCTCTGTCCCTGACCTGTGTGATGTGTGTTTCTGGGAAATGAATTGTTAATGGTCAGAAATTCTTCACATTTGGGAAGCAGATATATTATGAGTCACAATGCTACAGCTTGGCTGTAGTCCCCTATTCCCCCCCCCCCTTCTTTTTTTTCCAGCATTCCCCCTCTTCACTAACCAAACTCAGATGGTTTATTCCGGTAAAGGCACCGTGCTCAGGGAGGCCCTAGTTTCCTGGCCTCATTGGGTCTATTCCTCCCTCAGGGTATCTGATGAAGCTCTGAATCATCTCCTTTCTCCTTCCAACTTCTCCCTGTGTTTAAGCCACATTCATCATTGACCACACTGTCTGTGTGAGAAACAGGGCATGACCCCATGAAGTTTAACTCCTGTAAGTGTTTAGAATGTTTTGTTGAGGTGTACCTGTGATTTATGACTGAAGTCATAGGTCAGTGCATAACTATTACTAAACACAGTCATGTAATGCATATATTCATATCAGTGCTGTGTGAAAAGGAAAAAAAGAGTATATATACTTTTATCTTCTCTCAATGTTTTTTTTTTTGTTTTTTGTTTTTTTTTGGGGAACTCGCGACTCGCGTAATGCCACGTTATTGCCGTTTACAATCCTGCTGCTGTAAACATGTCTTATGCCTTGATAGTTCATAAATAAGAGCTGAACTTTTTACACGTGGCTGACATGTTAATGACTGTTTCCTGTCCTGCACCCATATCAACGATTCAGAAACATTCCATACATTTTTTTTTTTATGCCGTTGCCAAGGCAGGTTTGTGCCATTTTAATAGTGCTGCAGGGATGATGTATTTTTGTAGGCCAACCCGGAGGTTAGCGTCCCCCTGATTCCCTCGTTTTTCCATTGGCTTTTAGATTATTGCAGACAATAAGCTCTGTGACCAATAAAAGTTTGAGTCTTAAACGTTTTTTTAATCAAGATAATCTTCACAATTGAACAGTTTATGAATTTCTTTTTAAAGCCTAAATACAATTGCCAGAAGTAAAAAAAAAAATAAAAAAATTGCACTGCACTTCCGACAACTCTTCCGATCTTTAATTTAAAAAACACTACAATTGGAAAATCCTATAAATTGATAAAGCTGCAAGTTGGAAGGTGCAAGTTGGAATACTTTTCCAAAGAGGACGAGTTTAAACAGAACGACGCGATAGTAGATGAGTTTTCCTGTTCGCCATGACAACGTTTAATGTCCCCGAGAACTTTTGTAGTACCATTTAGCCACTTGTTAGCAACTGCCTTTTTCAAGACACGTTAAAGCTTTAAGAAAAATCACCAGTGGGGTCTTACTGATATATTTTATGCTGTAGAATAAATCGTGAAAGTATCTTGAGCTTGTGTTAACGACAGACCTTATTTCAGGAATTTTTAATGAAAAAACTGTTTAAAAAAAAAACAACCCCCACTGACGATGAACCGGAAGTGCTAAAATGCTAACTCCTTTCCGTGTTTTTGGACTCCTTGCTTTGGGGTTTTCTCTTGCTTTAGTGGCTCCTTCTCTGAAGGTGCAGTGCTTATTTTAAGATACTGTTATAGACCATAACGACATTAAAAAAAAAAAACACACACTTTTCCCTCATTTTGTCCATAATTTTCTCCCTTGGTTCCCACCCACCAGCCAGCTCTTTCGTACGATCCGACAGCTACTAACCAGCGAGGGTGAAGGCTAACACGTACGTGCTTCCTTCAAGAACCGTGACGCCAGCCAACCACATCTTTTTAAACTGCTGCTCATGCTGTGTCACATGCTGTGGCCTCTTGGCAACACAAGGACATGACGCAAAACATACAGTGCTGTGAAAAAGTATTGGTGCCCATCCTGATTTCTGATCTCCAAGATAAAACCAAGGAAACCTGAGTAAGGCGGAGCCAATAGTCTTTATTCTCCAAGCTTATAATGTTAACCAGTAATTGTTTAATATACACAAAAAGGCTTGGTCAGATTGAAGAAGAGTGACTAGGTCTAATTCCACCTGTCTTTGTCTTTGAGCCAACATTTCACTAGACTGAACCAAATTAAGCATGTTGGAAGTAGCTAGAAAACCATTCTGCAAACAACATGAACTGTGGAATGCTTTACCAATTGGATAAAACTTATTCTTTTGAGAGGCTGGTTAAAGACATGATGGAACAAAATGCCATTCAGGTTAATGTGGCAAATAATGAGAGAGCTGAGCGGAATAGAATTGCTTTATTGTAATTTTGTGTATTATCCTCTATTCTGATGCATTATCATTTTTATAGTAACAGTGTGCACAGGGACTTCTCAAGTGTGACCAGAAAGCTCCACATAAACAATTAAAGGAAGTGTCTGTAATCGGTGATGAGAGAAAAAGGATTCGCCAGTGTTCGCGCTTTGTAACGGTCAGAAGTAAAGCTGTGAAGTTAAGTTTTCCTTTGTATACCTTTTGAGTTGGCATGTTGCGGTGTACTGGCAACATAAAAAGCTGCGTTTTTAAAAAAAAAAAAAAATTTTATTTTATTTTTTTTAACTTCAAGAAAGGGTTCAAAGAGTGTCTGGTACAGAAATGACTGTTACAACAGGAAATAACTTGTCTTTCGGACATTCTATACATACACCTGAATAGCTTTAGAACGTGGTAAGCTAACAGCAGTGATGATTGTGAGATGCTTCAGCAACACAGAGGATTGCTAATAACAGCCTGGTTGTAATTTATGTTATGTGGCGATTCAGCGTAGCTGCTTTGTGTTCGTGTCTAACACGGTCTCTTGATTGTGAGCTCCTCTAATCTCTCTTTGATGTCCAAGTGTGTGTGTGCCTGCAGTGTGTCTGCGCCAAGGAAGCAGCTTGAGCCCTTTATCTCATGCTATGCTTGTATGGACCGAGCTAACGGCCAATAATTACTTTTATAGTGTGGAGGCTTTTTTTTTGAGTATCTTATCGCTGATTTAATACATTCAAAAGCAAACTGGGATGTTCATCATGCACCGGAGAACACGAGATTTAAGTGTTTGTAATAACTCCTCTTGAGTGATGTTGAAAGTTTAAATGTAGCTGATATCATTGTAAAGGAACAAACCAAGATCCTTTACAGAAATATTGAAAAGCAAGGATATTCGAGTTTACAGAGCTGTAATTTTAGTGAAATATTTTGGACTACATGCCACTAATTCAGTAATTCCCCTTCACTGTTGAATTGATGTATGTTTGTAGTGGGGTTTTTTGTTGTTGTTTTTGTTTGACTAGATAACTGAAACCAGAGTCCAAAAATGGAATTTGGACCTGTTTTGGGCGTGTCTGTGTTCAGCATTGAATTTATGTGATGTCATACTCCACAGTATTGCTTAATGGCTCATATGAAAGTAGACACTCAGGGTTTTAAGAAATTGCAGAATTAAATATTAGAATTGTATTGTGGCAGTTGTATACACTGTTTTATTTTCTAAAAATAGCTTTAAGCCACATTTAACCCAATCAATTAGTTTACCATGTGGTTCCTCCAGACCTTTTGTTGTCTGTGTTTCCATTGTGGTCTAAAGTACCGTGAAGATTAGACAAATTAGTCTTGCGGTCAAACAACTTGTCGGTCCGCTGGTCGGAACCGCTCCCGTTATTGTGATCCTTAATTCTCTTGTAGTCCTGTTTTAATTTCTTGAGCTTCTCTCTGAACTGTTTTCCTGTGTGAACAACGGCCAGCTCACTTAAACGACTTGATATTTATAAGTATACTTTTTCATTGCCGGTTCCGGTTCCCGCTGTATTTCATTCTCAAAATAAATACTTAAGGCCTGAACCTCGGGCCATCGGGCGTGTTTTTTAAGAAACTCCATTGTGTTTGTTTGAATCTCCATAAACAACTGTTACTGTACGCACCGCAACAGATGGTGGGTGAAATAAAATGCTGCGTGCACTAAACCAATCAGTATGTTCAGCACCCAAGTCCCACCCTCAAAGTTCTTGAACTCTGAAAAAGTACCACCTCTGAGTAGGGACTTTGCATGGGTTAGGTATAGAAATATTATACCTGGAACTTAATTTAGACCCTGATACCTGCGATGGAAACACACTGAGAAACCTCCAAAAGTCCCTGGTTCCTTTCGAAGGTGGCTGCGTGGCTTAAGTTGTGCTGTCCGTACAGATGTTTATTGTGGAGAAGTGTGAATTGTTCGCCCATATTCGGTTTTTTTAGTGTATGGTACAACAATATACCTTAATAAATAAATAAAACGTCTGGATACATGGTAAAGTCTTCAGGATGTAGTATTTTGCACTTAATGGTTTCCTGTTAACATGACAAGCTGTTATTTTTCATTGTATTAACTTTCATGTTAATAATAAAGAGGAAAAAAACGTGGCTGGTGGATGAACTGCTGTTTATAGCTGCTGTATGTGAATGTTTGAGAATGTTCAGCAACATTAAATGTAACTACAGACAATAAAAAAGTACAACATGTCAATCATTGCTGTGGCGTAAGAGAAACAATAAATACAAATTGTTTGCTGATTTATCCTGTGCTTGTATTGTGTTTGTGTGTGCTAGCTAGCTAGCTTAGTGTTCTTTACCTTCTTCTAGTTATAGCTAATGCCTCGTTTTTCAAAATAGATTTTGTGTTTCAGTGGCCCAAGTATAAAAGCATGCATCATTTTTCCTTTTTCACAGGCTATATTAACACTAAATGAGTAAAGAGTCCTTTTGTTTTTTGTGTGTGTGATGCAGCTTGGAAGTATTGTGACCTGGGCACGTTTTAGTTAAGCAATGTTGTATTGTGAATATAAAGTTTAATTTCCTTCATAGTTCCTCCAAATGTTCACATAATACCAAGCACAATGTAGTAATAAACATGTATACAGTAAGCCTGTTTGTATTTTACTGTGGTAAACATCTGAATGGTTTCAATGAGTTAGCTACACTTGGCCCGCAGTGTTTTATCAAAAATGTCTAGAAATGCTTTCTCTGGTTTGTTAGAATAAAAAGTAAGCGAAGCTGTTTTGAAAATCTTGTATGGACGGACTACAGCTCGACCGAATGTTCTCGTTTAGGACCTGATTTCAGGTATCCATTGCACTCCGTTTATATTTGCCTGTTTGTGTGTTTTAGATCACGTGGAGTGTAACGAGCAATACATCGAGATTTTGGAGAACCTGGGAAACAGTCATCTATCTCAGGACAATATCGAGATCTCCACAGGGTTCCTTAACCTGGCAGTGTTCACACGGGAGGTCACAGCGCTCCTCAAAACTCTGGTGAGAATAAATATACAGTCCCCTCTGAAAGTATTGGAAAGGCAAGGCCAATTTGTTTGTTTGTGCTGTACACCGAAGACGTTTGGGTTCGAGTTCAAAAGATGGATATGAGACGAGAGATTAGGATCTCAGCTTGTATGTGTTAAACAGCATTACACATGGAACTTTTTGTATCCGACCACCCAATTTTTAGGTGAGCAAAAGTATAGGAACTGATGACTCTTGAAGTAAAGTAAACAACACTTAATATCTGGTTGCATATCCCTTGCTTGCAATAACTGCATGAAGCCTGTGACCCACGGACATCACCAAACTGTTGGTTTCTTCTTTTGGGGTGCTTTTCCGTTATTTTACCATAGTAAACAAACTGGGTGGTCTGATACAAAATGTGCCATGTTTTATGTTGTTTAACACATCTGTATATAAATACCAGGCAATAAAAGTTGTAATTCTGAACTCTTTTCACATGTTCATCTTTTGTGCTCAAACCCAGATGTCTTTAGTACACAGCAAAAACAAAAGATTTGGCCTAGTTGTTTTAACTGTGTCCCATCCGTACTGATGTGCAGCTCTGACAGTAGTGCCCACTCTCATCATTTCTATAATAACTGCTGCAGATAAGTTGATTTTTGCTCGATTATTGAGCTGGTGAAGTTTTCTGTGTTTGTGTTGCTGCGTTTTGTAACGGTCCCCAGTAAAGCTGAGAGTTTAAGCATTACGATACAGGAAAACCTTCAGGATAGAGCATATTGTGGTTTATGGTTTCTTGGTGACATGAGAAGCTGCGCTGTTTTGTCTTATTAAGAGAGAGAAAAGAGAGGTTGGTGATGAGGGAACAGCTCTGGATAGCTGCTATACCATAAGTAACTAACTTTCACGGACATTTCATGGCATTATAAATGGATATAAAGTGCAATGCTTTTTTTTTTCCTAATGAATAAAAATGTAATTGTTGCCAAATTGCTGTAGTATAAGAGGAATAATCACTGCAATATATGTAGTAGTCAACTACTAGTCAACTTGTACTTCACTAAAGGCCTCAGGCCACATCACACCAGCAGTGTTTCATTCCACAGTTTAAAACAGTGTTGTATAACCTCAACAATATTTTTGAACAGGGTTTTTTTTTTATTTTTTAAATTTATTTATTTATAATCTCTATCTATGATGGTGGTTAGTGTTGTGTTAGTTGTCCATATAGGAGCAGCTGTGAGTAGCAGACTCTACTTAGATTGCTATAAATCCAACATGAGCTAGATGTTCTGATATTCGGATAGACACGCGCTATTGTACCATGTGACTTTATTAGGACATTAACTTCCCAGCAGTTGTCATTGTGTATGAGAGCTAAGAAGGCATATGCTGTAAGTCATGTGTTGTGCATCAGTCCAGTGAAATACACACACAGTATGGCTTCAGAGCTCAGTGTCTCGGAATCATTGCTCAGCTCAAATAATGCTATAACCAGAACCAAGTCATGAGAACATCAACAGGTTACTCAGGGTGCATGTGTGTGGCTGTGTGTGACATCTTCGTTTGTTTAGGAATGAATAATGATTTGGCTCCAGCTGCATTGCAAGAGTGCACTAGGGGACTGGGAAGGACAGCTGTGGGTGTGTGGGTGTGTGTGTGGGTGTGGCAGCTGCAGCCAAGGCCCTCTCGAATCGGAGTGGATCCGGATCCTTCTGACCGATTGTCTCCATGGTGACCTTTTTTTTTTTTTTTTGTAATTAACACTTTTATTGATTCACAAGTGAACATAAAGAGCCAAACAACATATATAATGAATC
>JAOUWY010000002.1:24379599-24392247 GCA_025728095.1 Prietella phreatophila
GTGTGTGTGTGTGTGTGTGTGTGTGTGTGTGTGTGTGTGTGTGTGTGTGTGTGTGTGTGTGTGTGTGTGTAGGTCAGAGAAGACGACGTCATATCGGCGAACAAGTACTGGAAGTGGGAAGTGTGCAGCAGGTTCTCCCAGCTCTGGAAGCAGCATGGAGGAGCTCTACTGCAGTCTGACCAATAACAGCACTGCTAATGTTAACGCTAACCTCACAGTGCCCGTCATTCTGCCACCACCTCCCCGGTCACGCAAGAACGCCATGGTAACGAGCTACGGCATATGATTATGTTGGCCAATATACTGTTTTTTACAACCCCAGTTCAAAAGTTGGGACAGGCTGGAAAATGCAAAAAACAAACAAACCCAGAGTCATTTGAAAATTCAGTTCACACTGTACTATATTGAAAACACGTTATTAACACATTATTTTATGTTTTAGTTTGTGAATGTAATTTATTTTTGAAAGTATACACGCATTTCAAATCTGATGATCGCAACACGCTCCAAAAAAGTTGGGACAGTCGTCTGTTTAGCACTGTGTAACATCAGCTTTTCTTTTAATAACACACACATGTCCTGAAGCCCCTCTTCTCTCACGCTGTCAGTGTACCTGTAACAGACTCGCACGTCATCGCTGTCTGTTGCTATAAGTATTGGTGCCCTATCTGTCCGACTCTGAAAGTATTGGAACCCAAGCTGTCTATCCAAGTCTAGACATATTGGCAGATTTCTAACTGATTACTATTTTAAAGTTTCAGACCAGCTTTGTGAAGCCAACGTCAAAGTTTGGCATGACTAACTTTACCAATTTGGTTACATACTGCATTCTTAATTCAGAATGTTACACAGTATTTTAATTCTGTGTGTGTGTCAGAGTTCAGCGAGGCCTCTGAAGAGGAAGGTTCGAGCGTTAGTGGACTGTATGGGTGTGGGCTCTGACCAGCTGGCCTTCTGTAAAAATGATATTATCATAGTGACTGCTGCTGATGATCCCCACTGGTGGGTAAGTATATATACACAGTGCATAAACACACACACCAGCTTTTTTTTTTGCTGCAGAACTTGCAGCTATCAGTTCAATTGTAAGGAAAGTATTAATCCACAGAAAATGTACCTAGAATGAAATGTTTTAAATTTGACTGTATTTGAAACAAATACATTTTTTCCCCTTGTGCAGATCATTACCAGATAATTTCACACTTAGTTACTAGACAAAATCATCACCGTTAAACCTCATTGATAAAAAAGACAAGGAGAATGACTTTTTATTAAATTTTTTTTATTCGCTTTGTGAGGCTGAGAGGATTCTTTATCTAGATAACAAACATAGATGCTTTGTCTTTTTTTTATTTTCCTTTTTCCGTGACCGCTAATCTCACATTTCAGTTTAAATAATAAATCATTCATTTTGCATTGTTACAGAAATGTAATTCCGAGAGACTCTCAGGCAGACGACCAAGTAGTGAGACTAGTTTGAAATGATGTCATTTTCTAGGAATTGACAGTATATTTGGATGGAGATGCACACAATCACTGTGTGAATTGATTTTCTCTTTCACAGTATTATCATGCTTTACAGTGCTGAATATATACAGTGCAATAAGCTTGTTTTGCATTCTTATCCATTCAACATGAGGAGTCCAACATTTAGGGTGGAAAAACACAAATCCAAAAGTTAGTCTAAATGAGACTAGACAAGACTAACTTTACCTGTACTGTGTTATTTACTTTGTGCCTTTGAATAGTTTAAACTGTGAGTGTTTTCGGCGTCATTACATCTCTTACGTAAGCAGAATTGAATGCAACCACATACCTATAGACCCAGCGTACAAATGATTTCCTTACACGTAACTTTTCACTCTGAAATCTAAAAGAAGTAAGGGATGAAACCTTTGGGATGTGCTGTTTATTGAAAAATAATGTGTTGTGATGCGTGACATGAAGCAGAGTTACTGTTACAATGCCAAAGTTTCTTTGTTTCCGATAACAGCACATACGGAAATGCTTTATTCCTCTTGTGCAACCAACTTTGTACAGTTTTGTATTTGATAAAGGTGCATCATACCTGATTTTGTCCATTTGTCGTTACATTTAATGTTGCTAAAGTTACTTCCAGTTATCTCTTGGGTTATAACAGCTATATACAGTTGTCCACTCACCAGCCTCTTCTTCTTGAGGTTAAGAAGCCAAAAATAATCAGCTTCTCCTTCATCCTAAAGACTTTCCCATGTCAGAAACTCAAAGGAACGGCTTTTTCCTGGTTATGAAGTACTGACACTGGAGACTCCTTCCACAAATGTTAAATAAGCATCTCCTTATCCTTAAGAAAACCCCTTTCACCCTATCAGCGATATATAACTAATTAACAGCACAAGGTTTTTTTTTTTTTTTTTTAATCTGTTCTTATTATTGTTGTTTTTTTATTATTATTCCTTTATTTTTACTATTAGTCTTGGATTCTGTGGTGCATCCACCATACAAGTCCAAATGTATGAGCTGTGACTGTCGAAATAATACATTCGAACAAGCGCATTTATAGAAATCAGTGCCTCCAGGATTTTGCGATCAGAGAAATGAACACAAACTTTGCAGTATTCTGAGGTGCTTGCGATTTTTCAAAATTACAGCAGATTTTCTGCAGCTTTGGGCCAAGACGTGTCATGTGACATCATCACAATGTGCATTCAGTGCTCTCTTCGATTCATGTGCGCCGGACATGATTACAGCAAAAAGGTCTCATTTCCAACAAACATTATGGCGAAACTATTTTGTGCAATTGCAATTTTGCCAATTCGAGTAGTTTTCCACCAAAAAAACCTCTGCAAGTTCTGAACAAAAGTTGCAACAGTCACCAAAAAAAAAAAACCCTCAGCAGTGATATGGTACAAATGTTTGATCATTCTTGTAATTCTGTGACCTGTTTGCTTTATTACCAACATTTTAATGTTCGTTATCTCGTGTCGTTTTTCAGGTCGGGCATGTAGAGGGAAAGCCATCAAAAAGCGGCTCCTTTCCACTCAATTTCGTTATGAAACTGGGAGAATGATTCTTCCGGAAGCTTCCACCATGCGAGACGAGTGACCACACTGCTTTCACCTGCAAAGTGCTCATCTGTGTCGGTGTGGAACAGCGTGTGCTGCAGTAAAGTGGGATTAGGGGGAAATTATAGCTACACATTGTTCCTCAGACTGTTTAGCACATCACTTGTAGCACTTTAGAGATGTTAAATTGGCGTACGGAGCCGGAGAGAGGCCAGTGCACGAAGCAGCACTTAGTCAACATGCGTACAAACTCATAACGGTAACAGGAAGCCGTCGGTCTGGAAAGATGGCAGATGGATCATCATAAATGCAGTGCATTTCCTGTCAGTTCATACCAATTCCCCAGGTTTCATTGTTTGATGGATATTTGCTGTCGAGGCGCTAATGAGAATGGCATCTAGTGACTGGATAAAGAAACACGATCCTCACTGACTGATTTTCAGCCCAGTGAGGGAGAGACCGAGATCGAGACAGAGAAAAGGAAAGACTGAGGTATTGTGTTTCCAGGCTTTAACTGGATGCTCTGCTTTGTCTTTCTGCTGAATCAGCACTCTATCCTGGAAAACTTTAAACACCGCTTGGATAGCCAACATTCTGCATTCACATGGAGTCACGTGTTCAGCGTGTTCAGTCGATGAGTTCAAGACTCTGCGTTTTCTAGATCACGATTTGTGACCCAACGTGGACATTTTTCACAATGGCTAAACCATAATACTCCTCATACTGAGTCTTTTGTTCAACACATGAGGAAAATGTTGATATTTTAAATTGTTTTGATGTAAATTTATTTTCATGGTTATTTTGCCTTTATGTTGCCCAGATAAAAATATTGCAGCTCCATGCTAGCTCACCAAATCAGCAAACTCGGTCATTACCTAGCTTATTTTATTGTCTAGTTCGTTTATATTGACTAGTCATATTATTTACACAACTTTAACCAACATCACAAAATCACGAGTTCACCATCCGTTCCAGCGAGTTCTTTACGCACAGATTTAGAAAGCAAAATGTGTACAAGCCCTGTTCTTTCCTACGTTTACACTAATTCCAAAGTCCTCAATGTAAAAGATGCACTTCGAGCAGCCTGTAAATAAGAAGTGTTTAATTGTTGCTTCACGGTCCATCGTTTTAAATGGGGAATAAAACTCTAGGCACGATTATTCTAGAGCACTTCTGACACCTATATTCTAGATTTAGCGAAATTGGGTTCGTTTACTATTTGGTTTGGGTTCACACTGCACATAATTAAAGCAAAAATAATAAGCTGAACCTCTTCGATTCATATTCAGATGTCACAAATATCAGTCGAGCAAATAGAATGTGAAGCCGGCGCTGAATAAATGATTATATATTTATATAAATAACGAGTGTTTGAAGTGTCGTCGTGTGTGAAATCCAGAGTTTCTTTTCTCTGTAAAGTGATTTACATTTATCCAACGCAGCAGTTGCTGGTGTTAAGGGTCTTACGCAGCTTGGCACTGGGGTCGACACTCCTGACCTTCTGATCAGTAGGCCAACATTTTAACTACTGAGCTACCACTTCTCCTGTTTGTTCATCAGTCGAAATATCTAGAACTCGTGGCATTTGTGAAGCGCTACAGCACTGTCCTTTGGCTCACTTTTGTGTCGGTTGTTTTGTTTTTTTTCACGACAGAGTGTGATCACGATGTTTACGCCTGCCTAAAAATCCACACAGAGGTGAAAAACACACCAGGGTTCCATTTATATAGACTAAACACTCTACATTTAAGGTCGTCCTCCCAGACTAAGACCTCTGTACATGGGAAATGAGACCAGTCTGATTTCCACAAAGTGGAGGATCAGATTCCTATAACAAAGTGAGTCTGATGTCAGAGCAGACACAGGATTGCACAGAATGAATATGTGGAAATAATTAGATTTCTACGTTCGGTTGTAAAACGTGGATAGATTTATATTACTATCTTACAGCCTTGATTTTAAAAAGCAGTATTTTCCAAATTAGCCAATAATCAAACTTTTAACTGTTCTAAAGATGAGTCAGAACATATACTGAGTGTATTATGTGTGAGATTGTTCAGTATTTTGTGTGTGTGTTTTATGGACCCACCCCCTAGCTTTAGTACTGCATTGCATTTGAGCTGTTTTTAGAGATCCCTCTGCATTATTGACGACAGGATGGGGCGAGTACAGGCAGGTGCACTCCTGCGCTCCACTTAACTACTTCTGTGAAGCAATTAGAGGCCCTCAGTATCCAAAACATTCGGTTCAACTGACTTTTGAAAAAACAAAAACACCCAACCTTGTGGGGAATGAAATGTGTTTTTAGTAATGTACCTGGTGTGTAATTTTTACCTTGAAGAAATGTCCTTCCTTTTTATGACCATTTATCTCTTGTTGTCTCGTTCATTGTTGTTCTGTGTTGAGCGTGTTTAGATCCAATAATGTCAATACATTTTTTTTAAGCTATATCAGAAGTGCGCATCCTTTAAGAAAACCAAAGCAGGTTGAAATTTATTCTGAACCGTTTCAGAGACCATGGGTGCCTAAAAACTGATTTTACTGAAAGTGTTTGTTTATTATGACTGTTTAAATATTACATTAGGCAAATATGGACTATCATATTTACAGTGGTGCTTGAATTAAAATTTTCTATATTTCTGCATATGTTACCTAAAACATCATCAGATTTTCAAGTCCTTAAAGTAGATGAGAACGAAATTAAACAAATGAGACACAAATATTATGCTTAAATGATACATTTATTGAGGAAAAGGATCCAACATTACATATCTGTGAAGGACAGAAGTATGTGAACCTTTTGCTTTTTTTTTTTTTAAATCATCTGGTGTGAGCCTCTTGTACAGCAATAACTGCAACTGAATGTTTCCGGTAGCTATTGAGCAGTCCCTGCACATTGGCTTGGAAGAATTTCAGCCTGTTCCTCAGTACAGAACAACTTCGACTCTGGGATGTTGGTGGGTTTCCTCACATGAGCTGCTTGCTTCAGATCCTTCCAGAACATTTCTATTGGATTAAGCTCAGGACTTTGACTTGGCCATTCCAAAACATTAAGTGATTCTCTACCACGAGGCCCCTAGGAGGACCAACGCTCACGAGCAACAACCTGTATACACATACATGACACATTGCATTCAAGCACACATTCTCACACAAGTTCCTCGTGGTTGCCCAACACAAGACACCAAGTGGAATCTAGTAGCAGTCAAAATCACGGACACAGTTTTTGGAGAAAATGTTGAGGCTGGGAAAACTGTACTCTTAGGAGGACTGAACTTCAATAGTGCGTACTAATATAGCCACGTGGCCAGGTGACGGGACTCTGCTACCTCACCTCTTACTCCCTAAAGCTCCCTGAACGCAGACCACTGTTGCAGACTAGACACAAATCATGAGATGTTGACCTGCACTTCCATTCACACATACAAACCTATTCCTAATCGTGCACCCTTCACTTGCTGTAGGTGGTATCTGTTAGTAAGCCCTGTCACAGAAATCATCTCACAAAACACTGGGACCGTTCCTGACAACACTGGGGGTCCGTGGGGTAAACCCTTAAGCTGGAAAGATAAACCAGAGCGCGATATTGGAGTGTATTGGGTTAGAAACTTATTGATCAACCATGCCAATCACATCGTTGTGGCAGAAAGAGTGCATGATGCACACACCTTTACCAAAATTTGGCATTTAGCTGATCGTGGTGATGGGACTACGTGCCTAAGGCGACGTGATTTCTATAGGTCCCACACAAGCCCGCAAAATTCTTTAGTAGACTATTGCTGCAGATTGGATGACCATCCACCCATCTTCTACCGCTTATTCCTTCAGGGTTGCGGGGAACCTGGAGCCTATCCCAGGAAACATCGGGCACAAGGCGGGGTACTGGACAGGGTGCCAGTCCAGGGTAGTTAAAAGCCAGTATGCCAAGATATTGGCCACCTCTTAAACCGTTTTGCATAAGAATCATTGCCAACAGTGATATCCACACAACATGACTGTTGGATTTGCCATCACCTAGCATCTAAATGGCAGACCACTCCGTTAACACATGCAATGATTAATGCTACAGACCAGAGCGTTTCCCTAAATGTCAACGTCTCATTACAAACTGCCGTGATTCAACATAGATTGGCTTTAGATACTCTTGGCGGAAAAGGGCAGCGTGTGTATACGCACTCCTCCACAGACGAGGGATTCGGGTTTTGATTGGATGAATTCCATTTTTGGCTGATGAAGGTCGTGGATGTTGACCGTGTGCATGCCTGTAGCAGCAGTCTTTCTATGGGCCTACTTCTCGTCATTTCCTTAATCTGCCGCAGTCTTTCTCGTACAGTGAAAGCGCTATCGACCAATCGCTGTTGCCAGTTAAAACACCTATTGACCATGAGTATGACCCTTACGATGACCAGCCTGACCTGTATCCTAAACCTGACTGGGTATCAGATCCTCCCAGCGACATTGACGATCCATTTCACGTCTATTGCAAATATTCTTTTGACCATAAAAATGTTTTATTTCACCCTTAATGAGCTTGCTCAACAATAAGATACATTATATCTGCAAAAACAGCCTGATCTTTTCTATGATGACCGTGTTCTGACGTGCTCAGTTGAACCGTAAAAGGATGATGAACTTGCAGCATAATAATTTCTCTGTTAATTTTAGTTATCATATTTTCTAATGATTGACGTGGGGAAAATGTGAGGGAAATTATTCATTTTTTCTTTGTAATAGTCTTGTTCACTCTGTTCATGTTCATCAGTGAATGATGCCGCTTGAGGTCATGAGATTAGTACAGAAAGTTCTTTCCTCTTACATTGACACAAACATGTTGATGTCTTCAGGAGTGTCTGCACATCTGCTAAGACCTTGAAATCACCAAACTGGCTCGGACGACCTAGAAGACTCTTATCGAGATTCACAGATGTTCGGCAAGCCTTAGCTTAATCATGTATAGTGCATGTGAGAGGCTTCAGAGCGCTCTCATCTTCTATATTGTATTCATCCTTCTGTAATAAACTTTACTGGAGAGGACGAGTCTGCGAGTGTCATCTAATTTACACGACACGAACCACCTCTTTCGTAACATAACCCCTAACTCATTCACTTGTCCCTCTTAAAAAACAAATAAAGATCCTGCACTTACTGGTTCTTACACCTCTACTCTGTGCTCTTTGCTCCTCTAGCACTCAGTTAACAGTCTTATATGGTAGCACTACTTGTATTGTTTTCTGCTTGATATATCATTTTACTTGTATGTACTAATTTGTATACGTTGAATAAATGTAAACTAATTTGAATAAATGTAAAATATACATGTAAATGTACCAATACTGAATCCCGCCAAATCATTATTTTGCATGAGGGTCTGCAATGTTCCAAAATGTTTTGATTAGTCTGTTTCCTGTGTAAAGCCAATGGAAAGGAATGATGCGGATAACAATAAAACACAAAATGGGCTAATGGATATCGCTGGAATAAAACTGTGGCTCATCCTTGAGCAGTTTGGCCTCCAAAGTGTCATGTATACCAGAGAAGGAACCAGCAGCCACTGCACCAGTCACGTGACCACCTGCACCTGAATCACGTCATGTTAACGGGCACGTATGTGTATATAGCCACAGTTTTCACTGCACTCCTTGTCTCACGTTTGTCTTCCTTTGCCGTTGTCTATGTTGCTGTCTTTAAGGTCTTTGGTTTGTGTTTAGTCTTTGCTTAGTGTGTTGCTGCCAATTCATAGTTCTTGTTTTGTTTATGCTCTTAATTTAAAGTACATCTGCACCTGAATCCGTCTCCAATCGTGATACACAGTTAAAATATTAATGAACATTTCACCTGCTGCTAAAATCAGCAGTCACTGGAAATGAACAGCGCATAACAGCATGCATTATTATAGCGTTGCACACATCATGCTCTCCAGAATAATTGGCAGTTTCGAAAAATCTGTTTATAAAATAATTCAATACACGTTACACAAAATTAAAAAAAAAACACTTTCCACTCAAATGATTGAAGAAACTTATCTATTTTGTTGACTTTAATTATGTGGCATGCTTAGTAATAGTGCTGCGCAATTAATCGAATATCGATCGCGATTATGATTTTAATTGCCCACGATTATATGAACATGATCGACTGCGATATTGACGTTTAAAGTTCATCATCCGCTGCAGATCAAATTAAGTGCAAATTAAGGTTCCTTTAAACTTACAGCCAATCACATAGAGCGGCGCACGGATTACGTCATTTTGTAGTACCAAAACCCGGAAACGTGTTTGCATTTTAGCCCTCTAGCGGCCAGCTTTGCTTCGGAAATCATGACACTGCCATGACGATAAACTCAGGGCTCTACAGTGCGCGTGTGAATAAATATTTATTCGCACCGGTACGAGTGACCTGTTCGAGTTGTATAATACAATCGGAATAAAAACTACAGGAAGTCCGAAATGCATCTACACCGAGCAACAGTTACTTCCACACTTCTGTTCATAATCTGCTTCAACTTCCCGATCTTACAAGCGCCATCTTTTATTAATCCTGCAAAATGACCTGAAACTGTGAGCTGCTCGTGTAGACACAGCGGCGTCGGGCGGCGTAAATACACAATAAACGCTACCCAATTTAAACGCAGGGTTGCCAGATATCACTGGGAAAGTCAACTCCAGTTTCCATGTTCTGATTTAACCCCCCAACACTGTACTGGGAAACGATATGAAAGGAACAACTGATAAACAAAAAGAAAATGTAACGACAGAAAATGTGCTTAGTTATAAATAAACCATTTAATATATTAAAATAGATATTGTAATAACTTCATAAAATATAAATATAATGAGAAAGCAAATAATGTCTCATTGCTATGGGCCGCATGTAATATCAATTTGACATTAAGCTTTGGTCGCTAGTTCCTTAGAAGTCTATTAGCCTTTTTCCTGATATTTTTTTGTTTGTTTGTTTGTTTATTTGTTTTAAATACAATTAAGCACAATCAGGGCCAGAATGAAAAGTTTCAAATGTCTAGAACGATATCAACATATGAAAACAAATCACTCAGATCCCTTTAGGTTTCTCCATTTACAACACAAACAATGCATAGGCCTGAGTGAGTATCATGTCATCTGAGCATAAAAACACTTGTTTGTCATTTGTTTGTAGTTTTTAATCCCCTCTGCTAGTTATTTTTGATCTTTGCCCCTTCACTCAGACTGATTGGACATTTTTGACTGACTCCATTTCACTGAGTTCAAGATGTGATTTTTTAAATCTGTGATTTTTTAAATCACAGTTCCCATAGCAACCCTAGATTCTAGAATGTGTCCAGGCCCAGCACACACAACACTTTTTTACACAGAGAAACATACACACCTTCGTTGACCGAGTTGATCTTTTTTCCAAAGTGTAAAGCGTTGTTGTAAATGTTGGACCTACTGCTTAAAAATAATCCCTGTATGGATACTACACCCCATCCTACAGAAGGAGCAGGTAAGACAGCTGCAATGTAGTTTATACAAAGCAACAGCAAGTAAATCTACAACCTGTCGAGGCATCTTAGTAAAAGGTCAGTGGCACTAGTACAATTAATGTCTCACTGTGGGAGAAAGAAAAACATTTATTTATCAGAACACAGAATCACAGTCTTTCTATGTAGCTCTAACTGTGTATTTGACTCTAGGGAAGCCAGTCATCGTGTGTGATACTGACTACCTGTGTGATCAGTGGCAGTCACATCATGACCTTGAGATACCAACTTTTCCAGATCCTCTTCTGAGGTGAGACCTCCTTTCTTCTCTCATTTAACACCCAGGAGCTGAATGGGCAGGCTATTGCAGCAGCAGTGATCTGAAACATACAGTACTATCAAAGTCTGTGTGCCATAATCCACCTATACGAACATGTGTTGTAGCAAAAAGATGAAGAAGGAGGACCTGCTTGATTTTATCTGGAGAAAGACCCATGAGTGTCTGATTAAGGATTATGTACCGGACCGACAAGCAGCCTATGTGTTTTGGCTTATCATGGAGAAGTTCTGCACCCAAAATGGAGTAAGTGTATTAATTATGTTTTGTAAATTACCGTATTTTAAGTGAGTTTATTGACCATGAAGGCACAAAACCTCTGAATCCTAATAAATATGTACAATATGTTCTAAAATAAATTTCTTTTGCAGAAAGTGATGATGACGGAAATCACTCCACTCCTCTGGATGGGCTACAATGCTTATAAGAATAAGGTATTAAAAGCACATCAGCATGCATCTGTCTGGTTACGAATATATATTTATGTACTGGTTTAGCAAGTATCGTGCTGACTAACGTGACAATTCATGCTACAGCTCAGAGATTTTGAGAAAGAGGATCACTGGTGCCTTCTTCTCGCTCGTCGCTTATCCAACTCTAATGATGCAGAAGATGAGCTGAGGGAATCCGTCATTAAACTTGGAGACGCACTTGGTATGGATAAACGCAACTGTAACTGTGTTTTTACTGGAATTTGCATATATTTCATGTTATGCTATAATGATATCATGAATTTTATCAAGGACTGTTTGATGGACCCGTATCCTTACATGAATGTTTGATATTTCTGCAGCGTCCAGAGGACAAATATACCCAGCTCATATCTGTTATGTGGTGGCACAGGTTGAGCTGGACTTGTACAATGACAGAACCAGTTTCACTCTGATTGGATCTGGAGGGTATGTTGTGTTCATGTGTGTGCATGTGTTGGATTATTTTTATCACTTGCTACTGACACACTTGTCTCTTTATAAATTTTTATTTATTTATTTATTTTGACCAGTTTGCCATTTGGGAAGTCAGCTATGAGGGAAGCCTTCGAACGAACTGAAGTGTATGAGTATGCCCTCTGGTTGAACTCTGGGTTCACACAGCCAAACTTTCAGGTTGAAATCTTTTTTTTAATATATATATCAATGATATGATCTCTAATAGGTCAAATTGTTGTGTCAGCTTATACTAAGAATGAATGACTCTTCCTGTCTTAGATCGTCAAGCTACTTCACGCCGGAAGGTTAGCTGATTCTGGATATTCGGCTCAAGCCCGGAACTACTGCAGGACCATTACTACGGCAGTAGCCACCTTCCCCAGCAACATCACAGTCATCCTCATGAGTCGTCTTATTAGGGTAAATAAAATGATCAATATTTGTGAAAGATTTCTTTTTTTTTTTTTTTTAATGCAGAGCACCAATTTCCCTTCCCTGTCTGTTTCTGCAGCTCTCTGAGGAACTGTACAGAGGGAAGGCCAAAAAACCCAACTGGTTGGGAAATCTTTGCGACCTGTGCCTACACAAGGTGTGCATATAAAAACATATAAACAAGCCTTCACTTTAGTCTTAAAGATTACCATATGCTGAGAAATGTTCTCCATCATTATCCACAAACCTTTCATCTTTTATGTTAGTTCATACTTCTGTTGTAGTATTTGTAGTTCATGTCCAAAAATGTCCAGAATTAATCTGTGCAAAACTTCTTGCTTTGAAGATGGAACAGATTCTTGGGAAAGATTATATTATCCCAGAGCAGCAGGAGGTGTGGGCTGTGGACCCTCAGTCACAGGGTCTCCTGACAGCTGACAAGTCCAC
>JAOUWY010000002.1:24563489-24573936 GCA_025728095.1 Prietella phreatophila
GTTTAGGTTAGTTGGTTTAGTTAGCTTAGTTCATTGAGTTGGTCATGGTTCTTGTTTCTCGAGTCTGCTCTCCTCTGTTTCAATAAAAGCTCTCGTCTAAAGTGCACTTGCATCCGTCCTGCTTCGTTTACGTCACGAATCATGACAGTTACAACGCGGTCAACTGTGGCTTATAGAGAAGTGCGGCCTATATATATGTACAAAAAAATGTTTTCTTTTTAAAATTAGTGGGTGCGGCTTATATTCAGGTGCGCTCAATAGTCCGAGAATCACGGCAACTTTAACACAAGCCGATACTTTTACACAGTTCTGACTGATAAATCATGCCTAGACACACACCTCAACAACTTTAACACTCAAATACACTTGAAGACAAAGCTGTGCATGTCTATGTTGTGTGTTTGTGTGTTTCTGAACTGTACACTCGGTTGTGTTACAGGAGGAGAAGGCAGTCGGGATGGTGAAGATTGGAAGCTACAGCATCGAGAGCGCTGGAGAACACAAGAGGAAGTAGTAAGTACTTCTGTCTTCTCTCTCTCTCTCTCTCTCACACACACACACACACACACACACACACACACATATATACACACATATTCAGGAAATACAACAGTGCTGTGAAAAAGTATTTGATTTCTTCTGTTTTTGTATAGATCTCATACTAAATTGTTTCATACATTAAAACTAAATCCAAGATGAAACAAAGGTGACCTGAGTAAACAAAAAATACAGTTTTTAAATGATTAATGTTATTAATTGAAGCAAAAATGTTATCCAGTACCAACTGGGCCTGTGTGAAAATTTATTTGCACCCGTAGTTACTAATTCCCCAAATCTATGAAACTGTATTCATAATGTTGTTCTCAGCTGGACTAGATACAACCAGGCCTGATTACTGCAAACCCTGCTCAATCACATCAGCACTTAAATATAACTTTTACAAAAGCATGAAGTTGGTAAAAAGGTCTTACCCAGTAACACACTATGGCAAAGTTTAAAGAAATTCCACAAATGATGTGGAAGAAGGGGACTGAAATACATCAGTCTGAGAAGGGTTACAAAGCTATTTCAAAGGCTCTGGGAGCCACAGTGAGAGCCTTTATCTCCAAATGGAAAAACTCAGCACAGTAATGAACCTTCCCAGTAGTGGCCGACCTTCCAAAATTCCTCCAAGAGCACAACAACGACTCTTCCAGGACGTCATAAAAGAGCCAAGGCCTCTCTTGCATCAATAAAGGTCACTGTTCATGACTCCACTATCACACTGGACAAAAATGGCATCCATGGACCCAGAAGAACATTAAGGCTCATCTGAATTTTGCCAAAACACAGCTTGATGATCCTCAAACCTTTTGGGAGAATGTTCTGTGGACTGATGAGTTGAAAGTGGAACCGTTTGGAAGACAGGTGTCCCATTACATCTGGTGTAAACCAAACTCGGAATTCCACAAAAAGAACGCCATAGTTGTGGTCAAGCATGGTGGTGGTAGTGTGATGGTGTGGGGATGCTTTGCTGCTTCAGGTTCTGGGCAACTTGCAATAATTAAGGGAAACATGAATTCTGCTCTCTACCAGAAAATCCTAAAGGACAATGTCCGGTCTTCAGTCCGTAAGTTGAAACTCAAGCACAACTGGATTATCATCCAAATCATATAGGAGTAAGTCCTAGTCCTAGAAGTAAGTGAAAAACTGATCTCCAGTTATCAGAAGCATTTGGTTGCAGTTATTGCTGTTAGAGGTGGCTCAACCAGATTTTAAATTTAAGGGGGCAATTAGTTTTTCACATGGGTGATAGATGTTGGATAACTTTTTTTGCTTAAAAAAAAGAAGTAAATAAAATTTATATTGTGTGTATACTCAGGTTGCCTTTGTTTTATGTTGTATTTTGTAGTTTTATGTTGTACTTTTATGAGATATACACAAAAAAAGAATAATCAGATGCTTTTTCACAGCGCTGTAATATTGTAATAACTACGCCCTAACTATAACTAGAAAACATGGCAACCAACATGCAGCTACACAAGGCAAAAAACTCACTACAATATGAAAGCAGAGTAAAATTTTATTCTCACCATATTACATATCTAAGTTGATCATATATCATATTCACTAATGTATATTTATTTATTTACCTATTATTTATTTATTTATTTTTTACACTGAATTTGATTATGAATAACACACACATTCCAGAAAGGTTCAGACTGGGACCCTGGGGCTGGATTCATCTTCTTAAGAAGTTAAGAAATTTCTTAAGTTCACAAGAATGTTCCTAAGTGCAATTCTTAAAAAATGTTCTCAAATACTTTCTTAATAACGTCTTACTTTTTTTTCCTTAAGAATAAAATGACAGTAGCGTAATAGCTACAACAAATTCAAAACTGCCAAATTTGACATTTATTATACTTTTTTTTAAAGTAGATTTTAAATCACCGCCTGATCATTTATTCAAATGTTAAGGGCATGAGATGTGTTCGTTTAACAACATTAACCGACATGAAACGTTCGCCTCACACCTCCAGGGTCCGGGGTTCGATTCCCACCGGGGCCATGTGTGTGGAGTTTGCATGTTCTCCCTGTGCTGCAGTGGTTTCCTCTGGGTACTCCGCATTCCTCCCCCAGTCCAAAGACATGAAGTAGGCTGATTGGGGTGTCTAAATTGTCCGTAGTGTGTGTATGTGATTGTGCCCTGTGATGCACTGGGACCCTGTCTAGGGTGTACCCCGCCTTGTGCCCTATGCTTCCTGGGATAGGCTCCAGGTTCTCCCGCGACCCTGAAAAGGAGTAAGTGGTTGAAGATGGATGGATGGAAAGTTATAGAGGATTTATTACATGCTGCAAGGTTGATAATTTTGCCATGTTCGTTTTGTAAAGGGAAGCGGTTACGCTGTTGGACTACTGATTGGAAGGTCATGAGTTCAAATCCCAGCACTGCCTAGCTGCCACTGTGGAGCCCTTGAGCAAAGCTTTTAACCCTCAACTGCTTAGTCGTATAAATGAGATAAATGTAAGTTGCTTTGGGTAAGGGAGTCTGCTAAATGCCGTAAATGTAAGTGGGCACTTATCTTAACGTTAAGAAGTTGTTTACATTGATTTTTAAGAACAGTCTTTCTTTTTTAAGAATTTGAATCTTTCCTAAGAAAATTTTTCAGAAGAAATTTTGGCAATGCAAAATATTCGTAACTTCTTTCATAAGTTAGAAAATAAGAAGGAAACGGCAGTTCTTAGTCTTAAGAACGTTTAAAACGTGAAATCCGGCCCCTGGTTTTCGTTTTCGTTTCCATCTGATTTTATTCATATATTCCGGTTTCATTCAGATTTTCATTTCAGATTTATTGCGGGTTTTATTTGATACATTTCGATTTATGACAGTTTCAGTGCATATACTGAGACTTTATAATATTGAAGTACGGTTTTACTTCATATTCTTCGGCTCAATATTTAATTCATTTTCATTCCATGCATTGTGGTTTGTTCAGTGTTCAGCGTTCTGTTGAGTAGTTTGTATTTTTTTCCCCCGTCTGCTCCACATGCACAGGAGTCGTTTTCTAACGATGGATGATTTTAATTAAAGCACGTCTCCTGTGTCTCTGCAGCGTGTTTAAAATGTTCCACCCACGCTTCCAGAACTTCTTCTTCGCCGCTGACAACGTTTCTCACATGAGCAAGTGAGTGTGATGATTAACACATTAAGGAAAACGCACGCGAAAATATGTTCAGCTCCTCATCTGCAGCCTATTGATCTGTAAGAGCGGAGAGAGTGTAGATCATTATCCAAAAAAATAGACAGATATTAGGTGTGTTTCATTATTCACAAGTTAATGTCCCTCACTATGAACTAATTATATTACAGCACTGTTGAGTGCTCGATTCTGATTGGTCAGAAGGTGCTGATTAATTTTCTATAACAGCAGCATTAATTAAGTATATGAATACAGTATTGTTTCACTTACACAGGAAGTTATGTAGTGCGCACGCCATATAAGCGTGTGTAATTGTTGATAAGGTGAAATTTTCAGTGAGATGTTTATTTATGGAACATTTATGGAAGGAGTCTCCAGTGCAAGTGCTCTGTAGCAGTAAGAAGTAAAGCTGTAACTTTAAAGGTGCAATAGTCGATTTTTTAAAAATTCCTCCTGTCAGCCCCTTTATAACCATTATACGGGCCACTAGAGGTCCCAGGGGCGGAGTTTCGTGAATACGTGCGGAGAATGGGCTTAAGGGGTAAAAACAAGAACAGAACATTAACATGTCGAATGCATCTAGAAGTTTCAGACCTAATACTGGGAGAAAAAAAAAGGAATCTTATAATTTTTATGACACCGGAAAGTCTTCAGGACGGCGGGTGCTGTGTTTTGAGGGAACAATAGCTTATAGCTGATATGACAGGAACTTGTGGATGTCCTTCAACGTTCAATGCTATAAATGGATAAAAGTACAATGTATCATTCTTTAATTAATAAACAAATGTAATCCTTTGCCAATTGCTGTTGTATAAGATCAATAAAATACTTCATGACATGCTTTTATTGGAAAATACTATGGGGTGACATTGAGTCGCTTAACAGTACTACATCGTTGATTATTTTCCTATAACAGCATGCACAAATGTGTTTCTTCCTTACGTAATATATTCATGGATGAAACAGAGTTAAATAAAACCGAGCACCATCATCTATACCGCTTAGCCTTTTCAGGGAACATGGGGCACAAGGCGGGGTACACGCTGGAGAGGGTGCCAATCCATCACAGGGCAAAATCACTACACATTCACACACCCACGCTAATCACCCTACCATGTATGTCTTTGGACTGTGGGAGGAAACCGGAGTCCCCGGAGAAAACCTCCGCAGCACGGAGAGAACATGCAAACTCTCGCACCCTCAACCCTGGAGGTGTGAGGCGAACGTGCTAACCTCTAAGCCACCTTGAGCCCCTCCAAGCACCATCGTTTCAATATAAATCACATTCTCGCAAGATACAACAAAGATTTATGTCAAGTCTCAGCTTTGAGTTTGAAATTAGGCCGGCTGTGTTGGCCAAGGCTTATATTTCAGTGGTCTTCTGTGACAGATGTACAAATCCGTGTACAGGTTTCATCTTGAGTGTGCTGTGAGGTTTGCTGACGCTCCCACAGCCACACCGAGGATTACAGGCGTGTTCTGTTCGCTCTGATTTTCCTCTTCGTCAAAACAGAACATCAGACCCAAAAATGCATTACGAGCTTCACTGAGATTTTTGCACTCCTTGCGTGTGAATGCAGCGACTTATCAAAGTACACAGTGATGAGTAAGAAGAGCTCACAGACAGACTTGCTTTAATCCAGTGTCCCTGATCCTCTGAGCTCTTGCATGAATCATTTTCTCTCTGCGTGATCTTCTAGACAGTTGAACTGCAGAGAAGAAACAAACGATATCCTAAATAAAATGTAGCTATTGAGGGAGTCTGAGGACGTTGTTCTTGTTTATTGTACCTCTAGGTATAATTATCGCACCTCTTGGGTTGGAGGTTGGGATCATGTCTCTACCCTGTGTGCACAGAGTTGACATGTTCTCCTTGTGCTTCTGGGGTTTCCTCCAGGTACGCCTGTTTTCCTCCCCCGGTTCAAAGACGTGTTATAGGCTGATTGGCATTTCCAAATTGTCCATAGTGTGTGAATGTGTGTGTGATTGTGCCGTGCGATGGGTTGGAACCCTGTCCAGGGTGTCCCCCACCTTGTGCCCTGAGTTCCCTTGGATAAGCTCCAGACTCTCAGCAACCCTGTGTCGGATAAGCGGTATAGAAATTGGATGGATGGATGGACATTGGAATCCGGTTAGAATTCAATAAAAGGCTGGTTAATAACATTCTTTAAATATGATAGCCTTGTTCTTTACATATAACAGGGTAGAACTAATACTAAACGCTGCATTTAACCAGAAAATGAGGAGCGTTGCAGACATTTTGACACCCAGTGTCTGATTACAAACTGAATTGATCAGGATTATGTCTGATTCACTATGACAGATAGCTATGACAGCAACTTGATCAAATTCTGACATTCAGTGTGTGAGGAACTGACATTTAGCTAGCAAGGTTTTAGGCACACGTTCCCTGCGATGGACTGGCACCCTGTCCAGGGTGTACCCCGCCTTGTGCCCCATGCTCCCTGGGATTGACTCCAGGTTCCCCCTGCGACCCTGAAGGAGTAAGCGGTAGAAGATGGATGGATGGTTTTAGGCACACTGACTGGTTTTACCAACTCATTTATCCTAACTCAACAGGATCTGTACAGGAGATCAAATTACAAAGTAAATAAAAAACATTCACATCTACTTTAGTTCAAACTTGTTTCCTTGTTTATGTTTTCTTACTAGCCAGAAAAACCTCATTTGGTTGTTTGCCAGAATTCAGTTCAGAATTGAAGACATTATTATCATGTGGCCACACGTTGTTGTTTTTTTTAATTATATTTTATAGGTTTAAAGTATACTCATGACTATGACTCACCACTTTAACGGCATGCTTTCACATCTATAGCCAAATGTATCTGCGGTTAATCTGTTTTCTGTATCTTGCATACTGTTGAATGTAAAAAACAAAAAAAAAACATGGTTGGATTAAAGGTACCAACCTTGGTGGAAGAGACTTTGTTTAAAGAAGAGAAGAGAAAACACTGTTCAAAACTGACACCCACTGACTTGGGCCGCATCAACCACGCAATGCGGGACAACGTTTTTGTCTGATTTGTCTGATTTTGTCAAACAGGTGGATCAACTGTCTGATCACCGCCATCCAGAAATATAAGAAGCACCAACAGAATCCACCAGACCATGAGACCGGTGCGTGGAGACAGATCTTTTTTTACTAGTAGCTTGAAATCAGCAGCAGAAAACCACGATGATCATATACGTTCCTTCGTGCAGTTGTGTTAGTATAGATAGGATGGATTTTAGCAAGATGGTGGTGTTTGGATGATCAGACATGGTGCTGTGTGTTTTGACAGAGTGCTACAGTGAGACAGAGTCGGAGGAGGACGGCTCACACTCGCCACGCCTTCCAAAGAAAAAAATCTCCCCGGTGAGGAGAGATGTAACACATACATGTATATGATGGGTTAGAAAGAAAGAAAGAAGAGAGACACCAATACACAAGAATAAATGTTTCTTTTGATATGTTCACATATATTATTAATGTGTGAAATTTTAAATGCATGCAGTTTTTAATCAGCTTACTGTCTCCTGTGATAGAAGCTACAGTCGAACACACTTCCTCGATCTCTGGGAAAGAAAAACAAACCTGTAGGAGGAGGTGTAGTAGCCTCTTTTCCAGCAGAGGGCAGTAAAGCTGCAGGTACACAACCAGACTGCTCAAAACCGATCTGTATATGCCAGTGGTTTTCAAAGTGGGGGGCCGCCAGGGGGCGCCCGGGAGGCCTCAACAATTTGGTGTGAAAAATAAATTCTCTCAGACAACCACAGACACACACTCAATTCCTAATGTAATGTAATGTTATTAATAAACAATAAAGGGGGATATATTCAGAAGTCTGTATTTTTAATGTGTTTTAAAGACATCTTGCAAACGGGGGGCCTCGGTCAAATTCTAATGCCATTTGGGAACCCCTGGTACATGCTATTCTGTATATGTGTTGGTTCATTTTTTTTTAAATAAATTTTTATATATGTGTAAATCTAAATCTAGTAAAAACTATTTAACTAATAGTATGGAGACAAGATATAGTATGAATGTTAAATTTATAGAATGTAATATTAAAGAGGCTTAGCGGTTACGGCTCTGGGTTACTGTTTGGAAGGTCGGGGTTCAAGCCCTAGCACTGCCAAGCTGCCACTGTTGGGCCCTTAACCCTCTCTGCTCCATCATGGCTGACCCTGCGCTCTGACCCCAACTTCCTAACATGCTGGGATATGTGAAAAAATAATTTCACTGTGCTGTAATGTATATGTGATTAATAAAGACTCTTATCATTATCATTAATAGACAATGTGTCTCTCTAATTCAGGAACGGTGGATGAGATGGGCGAGCTGTTTAACAAGCTGAAGGAAGGAGGAGTGTCTCTGATTGGCCAGAATCAGCCCATCACTCACGACCAACTCCGCAGGTCATTTATCCGACGAAACAAAAATCCCGTCATTAATGAGAAGGTCCACACTCTCCGCGCTCTTCACAGCACACTCAAGGTGAGAAACACACACGCACGCATATTTGATATGCATCAACAGAGATATCAAGGAATATAATCAACACTACCAACATGTTGAGCAGCTATATTTTAGCATTCTTGTTTAAATGATATCACTGTAAATACATTTCTAACCTACCCAGCGATTAGGTGTAAGCGAACCGAGTAATATTTATTATTAAATGTTTCGTGAACTGAGAAATGCCTAGGTTGTATTGTGACACTCTAGATCGAATCTAACAGAATCAGACAGGTCCAAAATCTTTATAACTGTAATTGGAGGGTCTGAGAGAGATCATAGGAGAATGACCTGACTGGTCTGAGCTGCCAGGGAGTCTATAGTAACTCAAATTATCACTCTTTACAACTGTGATGAGCAGAAAAGCATCTCAGCATCTTTTCTGCTCTTGACGTGTATCTGCATGATGGTATGCGCTGTGCTGATTGGATAACTGCATAAATGAGGCGTTCCTATTAAAGTAGACGGTGGGTGTATATCTAAATATGCCTTCAAATATCATAATATAGTCATTTTTTACCACACTGAATGTGTCCCTACAGGCAAAGGAGGCGGAGCTACAGCTAATCGATAAGCTTCTGGAAGATTCCAGTCTGACGCCGGTGAAATTCCGCCAGTGGAAGCAGCATAACGAGGATCTCTACCAGGAAATTGAGAAAATCGCCACAAAGAAAAAACTAAGCCAGACAACCCCACAAGGGAAAACTGCCTCCGCGGATGATGACGGAGCACGTAGACTCAGCCTGAGTGACGGAGAGCAGCTAGTGGACGCAGAGTTGCCTAGCGACAGAGACTCCGCCCTGGAATCTGGGAATGAACACATAGCAGGGTATACTGACCTACGTAGTGAAAGAGCAGACAGCAGCTCCTCTGATAATTACTTCTTCATCTGAGTTGACAAGTACTGACCCTGTGCCCACCCACTTTAGAATTCTGACCAATCAGAGCGTCTTTTTAGGAATGGGGCGGGACTTGAGCTGCTCTGTGGAGCGTTTCCATTTTCCAACCTTGTTCTTACAAGAAATGATCGACATCAGTGTTGCTGAGCAACCTTAATGATGCTTTTATGCTAACTGCCTGGCTAGCTAGTAGCAGTGTCTGGCTGTTGTTTTACTCACAATGTTTTACATGAAACTTCAGAGATCCGTAAATAATTATCAATTGCTTAACACCTGTTTTGATCGCTACATTTACTGCAGTGTTTCAGTTGTAACATGTCACTGAAAACAACTAGTGCTCATCTTCATCTCAGTATGGATATCTTAGTTCATTTTCATCTCAATACGGATTTCCAAGTCTTCACGTCAGCACCAAGTCCAGCACGATCAGTATTTATTTACTTATTTACTCAGATCTGAAGCAGAGAACTGCTGATTGGAAAGAACGCTTCGGTGTTAGTCCAGCGAAGACGCAAAGTGAAGCGCTGGATATGGAGCTTTAGTCCAATCTGTACGAAACACACTATAAAGACTGAACCTGGAACCAGAAGCAGATCCCTGATGTCTGTGTTGAAATGGACACGAGTTCTGAACTCATATTTGTCAAAAAAAATCATTATCAGAGCTCTTTTCTGAAACAGGAAGTTATTTGTCATTGTAAATAATCTGACAAATTTGATATTATATAAAAATAGAACAAATTGGCCCATGCACGTAGCGGACGCTGATAGGGCCTTTTATTTTTACAGGTAAGCTTTAGAGTGGTCATTTGAAACTTTTAATATAATTTCTGGTTTGACGTTTGTACTGCATGTTGTACTGCAATATGTGCAATGATGGGGAGAAAAGGAAAAGAATTCATGTAAACGATCTTGTAAATCATTACACAGAACAATAGTGTAAGTCTTAGAGTATTGAGTAAAGCGAACACTGTAAGAAGTATATGTGAAAGCGTTTATTAAGGCATCGTCCATATTGTAAATAAAATGACTACAGTTTACAAAAGCTAAACATCTTTTTTTTCTCTCTTATTATTGTACTATAGATTGATGACTTTAGATGGCAAGCTTAACTTATCTGAGCGCATCAAATCAGCTGTAAGATACTGCATTATCCTACTTTAGAACATCAGAACAATATCAGAACCTACATCCATCCATCCATCCATCTTCAACCGCTTACTCCTTCTTCAGGGTTGTGGGGAACCTGGAGCGTATCCCAGGAAGCATGGGGCACAAGGCGGGGTACACCCTGGACAGGGTGCCAGTCCATCACGGCACAATCACATACACACTCACACACCCATT
>JAOUWY010000002.1:24799977-24810041 GCA_025728095.1 Prietella phreatophila
TCAAATAAATCTACCATTAAAATTATAGACTGATCATTTCTTTGTCAGTGGGCAAACATACAAAATCAGCAGGGGATTAAATACTTCTTTCCCTCACTGTATATGATCATATCACTCATCTGCAGCCACAGTGTCTCTCGTATCATCAAGGCTTTGGTTAAACATTATAGTATATATTCCCAAATATATATTTTTTTCTATTACAGCATCCAGGACAACGGATGAAGAATTTCAGGGAAGGCTCAGAATTAGAGGAAGGAAGGTGGTGGTGATGAAGTGTTTCAGATGGCTGAGAAAGCATAGGAGAGAGGGAACAATGAAATGAAAAGAGAAATGAAGAACGCGCAGGAGGAAAAAAACGAGAAGCGAGAAACAGAAATACAGTGACTGATTTAGCAAAGAACAAGTTAAAATGGAAGAGTAAAATGATTGAAAGGAGTTCATAATTACAAAATGTTTTGCACTTAATGGTCGAACATGGTAAATTAAAATAGTTGTAGTACAGACAGTAAACCCCTTGCTAGTGATTTAATTAATTAATTTGCTAAGTATAGTTTAATTTACAAGCTAAAATGAATAGCATGTTATTTCATAATTGTTGGATCATGATAAGCATAGGAATAGCTTTATCAAATGCCATTCTTTTGCAAGTTACATTCAGAACAATTAAAAATTTATAAAATACAAGCAGTAAGCTGAAAACAATTATACGAGAAAGCTTATTATTTCTCACAGAATTCAATTGATCTCTCGAATCTGACTTGGAATGAAGTCTGAAGAATAAAAAAAAAAAAAAAAAAAAAAAAAAAAGAAGATGAGCAGCTTTACTCTTCTGTCGGCGTGTGTGTGTGTGTGTTTGTGTGTGTATCTTCAGACCATTACCTTGTTTTTCCCAGAAGTGTTCTTGTGCCGTTTCTCCACCTGAACCCACTGGCTCTCTGGATCAGCCGTGCTGCTGGACAGCCCCTCAGCGGTCCTTTCATCCGAGCTGGACACACTTTTCGACTGAACCGTGGACGACTTCTCAGACTGCGGTTTGGTGTCAGAGTTGTCGTTTAATTGGCCGTTTGTGGCAGGAGGAGGCTCAACTGCGGTTTGATTGGCCGGGGAAGTCGACACTGAAAAGGAGGAGGAAGTGGTTGGTTGTTGTGTTTTGTACCATGTTCAATGCCGCACTGTATCTCTACAGCAACACACCTGCTTCAAGTTACAGAAGACTTGGTAAGCACATAAAGAATTTAATGAGGTGTGTAAGAGCAGGTAAATCTGATCACTGTAGTTTTTTTGCCTTATATCGAGCATGTAATTTGCTGAAATTAATACAGGAGGCAAGGCTGAGACATCAAAGCATGGAGGCTCATGTTAGAGTCACACATCAAACTCAACTAAATAACAGTAATAACGAAGAGCATGGGCGTGTCACATTACTGTTAGGACTGTTATTACTGAAGAAGCCATGTGCATGATAAAATTTAGAACATTATTCAAAATGAATGCATTTCAGTAAAAAAATATATAATTAATAAAAACACCATAGACTACTAGATTAAATAGATTAAAAATGTTTCATACTGTACATGGTATACTAATGACAAGGTGTATTTGAATGATTTAATAATTACAAAAGCATTATACAGCTGATGAACTGATTAGGAAAGCACTAGGCATGTTGATTATTATTAAAGCATATTGATTATTAGACTGTTATAATGATAACAGGCTGATCGACTATAACAGCATTATATAAATGTGCTAATTACTACAGAAATCTGCTGTGATTATAGGAATATAAATATCAGCCCTACTAGTACCACCAGAAGAGCAGCACCTGCAGTGAGAGAGGTGAAGGTTTGTCCCGGGATAAACTCAGGACAGTGAATGAGCTGGCTGAAGTCTGTGTGTGAGGAGTTGGCGGGCGGCCCAGGGATCGGCCAGTGCTCTGGATCATCCTTTCTCCGAATCTGCTCATCGACCAGCTCCACTACATCACTGCTTTTCACTGCCTGAAAACAGACACACACACACAAAATTAGAAAGCGATAACTAAAACTCCTTCAAATGAATGTGCTAAATGAAGCAGAAGATGATTCACTCTCAGGCCGAAGCAGCAGGACTTGTCAATTAGTACATCATAAGGAACTCATAAGCCTTCTTCACGGCACTCTTGATTTTTTATTATTCCTAGTGAATGCCAGTCAACCTCTCCTGGATGACAACATAATTTTCCAACACTGTTTCTGTAGATCCTAACGATTCTTAATGAAAGCAGTTATAATTGACAGTGGTCATTATTTTTCAAAAGGTCAGAGATTTAGATTTTGAAGTTTCAGGGTCAAAGGTTACCTCCATGATGAGACTGACGTCGGTGGTGAGGGCTTGGATGCGGCGGAAGCCGGCGATGAGAGAGATGGGCAGGAAGCCCTTGGCGTCCATCTTTCTCCTCAAGAAGAAATCCCGCTCTAGGTTGCGCAGGCTGAAGTAGTACTCGCTTCAAAAACAATGAAATAAAGCAAAATTTAATTCATTAATTAAATAAAATAAACAAATCCCAGATAATGCAGAATACTGGATAATGCACAGTGCAATGCAAAGTTTATAATGAGAGTTTAAAATGAAACAAGTCTAGTTGATAACACTACTATTTTGTCATTTATTGAATGACATGAGAAAATGTATATGAAAAATGCCTAATGAGGAAAGTACATAACTAATTTGTTAAAAAGTAAAAAAAAAATAATAATAAATAAATAATTTGCACTTTTACCTACATTTTCATCATTACATCAAGCTCAATGTGGTGAATATTTATGCAAGGCACGGTACGTGTCCAATCCAAGCATGTATCGGAGATTTAAGTGCACAGGTTTTGACAAAATATATTTCCTGAACAAAATTCCTGACAAAAACAAAACAAAAAACAGTATATTCCTATATATACACACACATTCCTAACAGCAGTAGTGATGATGCCTAATGCACAGGAGATCATACTGATGATTATTTATTTAGTTAAAAAATAAGGTTGTTACTCATTAAGGCACTTAACACGATGTGTTTTAGAGGCCTGTGTGGTTACCATTTGAAAAAAATACTTGATATGACAAATATTTGGGGGTGGGGGGAATAAAGCGCATGGACCAAAGATTTATATACCTTTGAATTTATAGGATTTCAGCTTACATCTCATGCACAAATAATGCATACTTAAAGAATGATTAGCAACCGAGTAAAATGTTGTATTCGCTTTCAATAAATTCAGCTGTGTTTATAGTAGGTGCCAAAGAGCTAAGGTGTCAGTGCTGGTCAACATTATACCATTTGGTTTGCACATGTAAAATTAGGCAACAAATAGCCCTGCAAAAACTTGGATACTTCACACCCAGTCCCAGAGGCTAGTAAACTAGACTACACCGTTTATTATTCTCAGGCTCAAACCTGCCTGACTGATACCAGTGTTATAATCTGGATAATTAACTGGCACACTGCATAGAAAAGTACTTAATCTTGTGAGCCTTTTCTGTAACACAGTCTCTTTACTACATTTTCAAGATGAGATTCCATAAACATTTGTTAGTGTGTTTGAAGCCAGCACAAAGAGGGAAGTGCAGAGACCCAATCAAATTGCAAAGTTCAAGACTGTGAAGCTTGTGGTCAGAAAAGTGCACAAGAAATATCAGACTTTGGCCTATGGGTGGAGCCTCTAAGGATGACTAACAGGGATTACAATGAAGTTGTGAACACTCTTGCAATGAGGTGAGTGTTGCGAAAAACAATCCTACCTGAGATGTTCAATATTTATTTAAATTATGACTTGAAAAATCTGATCCTAAAAAGTTGTGAATGTAACTTGGTTTAAAATCTCCACAAATTCAATAAACAATGCTGTTTATGAATCAAGGCCACAGACAAAGTGCTGGAATTGTCACTGCAGGTGTCTTGCCACGTGCAGATCTCAATAAAAATCTGAGCTAGTCAGGACTGAACAAAACTAAACCTGAAATAGCATAGAATTGACACTCTACTTCTGCAAAATATTTTTCTAATCAACCATTTCTGATGGAGACCACTAGAAAAGGTTATTTTACTTCAATTGTTGCAAAAATTGAACGTAATAAGTCAGACAGGACAGGCAGCTTTTTGGGAGAATCTTCAGGATCTCCACCCAACATTCCAATACATATACTTGGCTAAATTTAGCAGGCATGTCACACACCCACTTGGAGGTTGAATCATTTTATGGCAGCAGAGCTGTGTTGAGCATAATGTGTGCAAAAATGCTCCAAAATTTCATAGACCAGTTCTCTAATTAAGTTAGTTTAAGATTAATCAAAGTGTGAAGATAGTCACTGCAGTGATATTTCCCCAAGAAAGTGAAAATTTCATTGATAAAATGAGTAAGACAAGTGTACACAAGACCTAATCATTTTGTTTATATCTATGTATCAATCTCTCTATATCTATCTATCTCGCTCTATCTATGTAGATTGAGAGAGAGAGAGAGAGAGAGAGAGAGAGAGAGAGAGAGAGAGAGAGAGAGAGAGAGAGGTGGATGGAGGGATGAATGGATGGATAGATAGAGAAAGCTAGAGAGATAGATAGATAGACATAATTTGATACATAGATAGATAGATAGATAGATAGATAGATAGATAGATAGATGGATACCCTGTGGAATATCTATTACTGCACAAACTAAACAAATCGATAGGTAGAGATGTATATAGATGGTTGGATGGAAGGACCGACATCGGCTGGAGTACATCGACACCCACCCTATGCCATGTTTGTTGCTGCACAAAATGTACAGCTAATTTTCTCCATTTTCTAAAATGCATCCTTTGAACTACTCCTGCTTCCCGTTTTGAAATATGCATAATTGATTTGCTCTTAAATATAAATAAAATACTGTTACTTCTATAATTCAAAATATTACATTTACATACTACTGATGCAAATATCGCTCGACAATCAGTTTAATAATTCTATCTAGTCCCGTCACTTCAGAGCTTTTGCAGCACAACAAGGAATTTATTATAAACAATATAGCCTTCAAATGAAGTTTTGGGTGAATTTAAATGTAGTGTACTTAGTCTGAGATCTCATAAAATAAGAGGGCTTATGCCTTCTGTCTGCGAGAGAGTCATGTCCTCTTGCTTCGTGTTATTTTATTGTCATTTTTTCCCTCTCTCGCAGTTCTGACAGCGTGACTGTCCCTCTCCCACCTCGTCTCATACTTGACCTTGGCCACAGTTTAGGAGCAGCTCTGACCACAGCTTCACTCCCCACTGACCCTGGACCAGCCCTTTAAACCACAATTATGAAAGTAACAGCGAGACCTGATTCCAGACCAGTGTTTGGTGTGTGCTCCCTGAGGGGCTTTAGCAGACAGTGCAGCAAGCATGACTGAGCTTACTCAATAACATTACAGAACCCACACTCACACTTAAGTAGAAACACATGCACAAAATATCACATACTGACAGACAAATGTACACAGGAGTTTATGAACTGGGAAAAGTCCTAATCTCCCATTTTCAGCCCATTTACTATATTACCTTACATATCAATGCTTACATACACACACGTTTAAGCACACATTTCCTTTCTCTTACTTTCGAATTCTGATTCAAAAAAATACATGTTCGGACACACACAGATATATACGCAGGCCCTGGGTTATATCCCCAGATCATTTGCAATTCCACCTTAGTCAGAAATGCTAAATATAGGACGCACACACACACACACACACACACACACACACCTCTGACCATAGCCATGCGCTGGCTGCCTTTCCCCCTCCTTGACGCAATCAGAGCGTCACCTACTGCTGGCTATTTTTTACCATACTACTACAGTTAAAATATGTGCCACAGTCTAAGTATGTGGCACAATCCTTCGGGTTTTAAATGTAATACCAGGGTACCGCAGAAGTTAAATGACAGTTTGGAGATAAAGACAGCAAGAGGTAAATTTACATCTGGCGCTTGATGTACTCCTTGAGCAGACTCTCCTCGATGGTGTACATCTGTACCCGGTTCCCGTCGTCATAGAAATACATCATGTTGGCCCCGTACTCCGGCGGCACAGTGGCACCATCGGCATAAGATTCCCGATAATTGTGGGAGTAGTCAAAACGTCCTGGGGGATGCAGATTTAAAATGATTAACCATTTCTGAGCAAAAAACTACATGTACAGCAATAAACATGTTCTTTTCATACCTTTAACCCTTTCTTTAGACTTTAAGGTACAATCTCAAGAAAAATATGTTACTTTTCTGCAAATCGTTGTGCTACATGAGCATATATCTTTCAGAAACTGGGCCAATTTTAATCTTTTTTTGTTGTTGTCGTGCCATTTGCGCTTTTACACAGGTGTGTGAAAAGAGGATGTTTGCAGGGTTTTTTTTTTTGTTGCACACATTATAAAATGAGTTATGCTGCATTTAGGTCTAGGAAGTACACACTTCCTAGACTGTGGACCGTTTTTTTTTCTGCCACACGTTTGTCTGCTTATCTTTCTGTGCACTACATGTTTGCAAAGATTCAGTGTTTGTTGGACGTACATTTTTTTCCACTGAGATAAAAACCTTTTTTGACAGTTATACAAGCAAAAAAATGATTATACTTGCAAATTAATATGATTTATGCTTTCCATTTTGTCAAACAGACCATGTTTGAGAGTATATGACATGATAAAGTCAGTGCCTTTTAGAAACCAGAGTTCAGTACCCAGTTCTTTGCACTTGTAGAGTAGTAAGAACTTCTATCAGAATTTTAAGAGGACTAAAATTATGTACTTATCTACTTGTGTAGAACTTGTAATCACCTATAAAACCCCCATGCATTTATGTGGCAGTATAGTAAAGACTCCGAACATAGTCTTTGCCGCATTGGCCACGTGGTTACCTCGGCCGCGACCTCTGCCCCTGCCACGACTTTTGCCCCGTCCCCTGAGACCGTCACGAACACTGCTCCCCTCGCTGCGAACGCTTGAAGTTTCATCGTTGAAATCCCTCCTGAAGCCTGCACAAACAAACATGCATACAGTAAGAAGCGCTGAAATAAACACCACAAACTGCAACGCAAAGAACATCAATGCCTAACAAACCCCTTCATTCAGACCCAAACAGAAGATTAAAGACATTCAGCTCAGAAACTGAAAGATAAAAACAGACAAGAGAATGCTAAATGTACATTTTGGTCACACCAGCACAGACGGCTTCCTCAACAGCATGACCTAACCCTAAAACTCTGCTCCACAGTTGGATGCAACATGATACCCGTCACATCCCCCTCTGCCCACCAGCACAGCCTCAAATATAGAGACAGAAGTCCAGGATCGAGAGTTAAATGCATGGCTAGGAGAAATGTAAACTGGTGCTCATACGTCAGTGCAAATGGTTTCAAATACAGTCCTCATGCTCCTTGTTCTCATCACAGCTGTAGTGTATCTTCCCAAGCACCAGGTATGCAAAACCCTACAGTCAATAATCAAATTCAATGACACTGAATAAAACAAAGTGTTATATTTAAATCCAGAAAAGAAGATAAACCCCCTGACATAGAGTCATGTCCAGATCAAGAATGAAAAATCGCATGAAATCATATAAAAATACTAAAAGTTAGCATCAACAACTACAAAAGGTCTTATGGATTTACCCTGGCTTATTTAAACAAGAGCTGATGGTTTTTCCTCGTGGTGTTTGTTTGGATCAGTTACTTCAGAAAATTAACATTAAAATAAAATTCTATTGTATATTCCCCCACACATAATGGTGCAGAGTCCCACTTATGATGATTAACGATTACATAAAAATACCCGGGTTAAAAGAACCAAGCAGAAAAACTACATTTTGTGTATAATTCTTCTGTACTGAATATTTAATTAAGGCTATTAAATTAAATACGGGGCAAAATAAGCCTAACCAAACAGACCAGAAGTCCCTGGAAAAAGAGATCTTGCATCCAAATGGTACTATCCTGGCTAAATAAACGATAAATAAAAAAGAAATTAAATAAAGCCATTTTCAGACTCCCAAAATAATCTTAACCTTGCACTTTATTCTTGTTTACTGCATGCATACTAAACGTTTCTTGAATAAACACAGAAATGTTAAATCTACACAGAGAAGCCGAGTCAGTTCCTAAATGCTTACATAACGCAGAGTTACAGCAATACAGCAAGTGCAACAAATAACGAACATTAAATTATTATTCAAAACAAATACATGGCAGAGTTTCTGTAATAGGAAGAACACATGACAGACCAATTTAAATTTGGAGGCATCACAGTGTTACTCTGCTTTAACCACAGCAATTTGCCAATCATTACTATGTTTCATATTTTAATGTATGCAACATTGCACATTTTAATGGTTTATGGCTCGATATAATGCCGTGGCTGTCAGAGTTTAAAGTTAGTTCCTGTTCTCACTTACTATAGCCGCGATAAACAGTCGATCCCTCCCCAGCCTTTCTCATTTTTCTTTTTCTTTCCTGTGCTGATAAACTTCGCAAACCAGTAACACCACTTACAAGCAAGACTCCTTCCATAAATGTCCCCTAACAAAAAAACCTCACCACATCAACAATTACAAGTTTTACTTTGTTAAATGACGCCGTTTTAAATCCGTTTATTATTAGTCTTCGATTACGTGGAGCATTTGCACTACAAGCCCATATGTACGAGCTGTTACTTTAGAAAAAAAAATAGATTTTAATGAGCGCTTTAATATTAACATATCTTCCATGTTACAGCCGGAACTACTGTCAGAGCTGTGCTGTTACACAAAAATAATGTTCACCTTCTGACCAATCAGAATCAAGAACTCACTGACACTGTTGTATAATACATTATGGCACTACATTTTATACACAATATACTAGAAACGCTCATATACTTCACATGACAGCATGGGTAGGTGAGTGTAGGTGCGTGTCTCACCTCTCCTGCGGGGGACACTGCTCTGAGTGTCTTTGCCCGCCTCCTTCTCCAGCTCGGTGGTTAGATGCGTCTCCTGCTGTGCCTCCCTGTTCTCTTTACTGTCGCTCCCGTCACTACCGCTCTCTTTGTCTCTCTTCTCTCCTCCGCGCTCCCTCCTTCCCTCTCTCCACCCAGTTGGGACTTTCTGACCCTGTGCATTCAGTGCGTTCTGCTGCTGCTGGAGGAATAGAGTGAAGGATGGAACCAATCAATTACCAGTCACTAGAGTTAACCACTTCACTACAGTCAGAACTTGTGATTTTCCCCCTATAGGCCACCGTTAATTAGCGAATGATGATAACAGAACAGTTACAGCTAAAGCAGCTTGCTGGTAAATTTATATATCAGTTTTAAAAATATTTATAATAATTTTTTCACACTTGCTGTCCATCCATTTTTTTAATAATAACTGATGTATAATAAATTATTATCAAGCCCATCCTGGGAGCATCTCACAAATCTCAATAAGTTCACAGCCTGAATTTCACCAAGTGTCAGTAGAACTACAGCTGGCATTGTGTGTTGCGGTCAGATATAATATGAACACCATCGGCAAAAAAAAAAAAACCACAACAGTGGATTGCATACAATAAAAAGCACCTTGTACCCCATTGTAATAGTATTGTGGATCACTGATGCTTTGGGGCTTATTCTGTGGCTAGTGGTTCTGGTTGCATCTGCCAGGAGGTTCAGACTTAGCCATAGGAGCTTTCAACCAGATGATATGCCAAGCATGCTTCCAAATCAACTCAGAAATGGTTAAAGACACTCGAAGTCAGTAATTCTTTCAATTGAAATGATCATCTCATCCTCTAGATTTGAACCCTACTGACAACCTGTGATCTAAATTGAAGAAGGAATTCCACATATAACAATCCTAAGAAAGTAAAGCAACTTGAAATATTTTGCATAGAAAAGTATATGAAGATCTCATAAATTACTTAGGTATTACAGGAAGAGACTATTATTCTCTCCAAGGGAGTCATCACAAGTGAATACAGAAATGGCTAACTGGGCCCAATTTGGACATTTTCACTTAGGGGTGTACTCACTTTTGTTGCCAGCGGTTTAGACATTA
>JAOUWY010000002.1:24872605-24886864 GCA_025728095.1 Prietella phreatophila
CTATATAGTAGCTGAGATACATTTATTTCTCCTACTATATACTGTAGTAGGTAAGTACGTGGTTTCGGACGCAGACGCGCTCTCTTGTTTGCATCAAATGGTTGAGCGCTGCCGTGTGTGTACATGTCCTGTTGCACAATGCGTTGAAAACTCCCACACGACGTTAATAGTATGATTAAGGTTTATACATGTCTGTAACGAACGTTGATAATGCGATTAAAACAGGAATACCGCACACATCTTAATTCCATTTGTGTTTACTTCGAGTATGACTTTAGTCAGACTAAGGTCATCAGTAATCACTGTTTACATGGTAGTTTTTTAATCAGAGTATCGGGTTAACTTTTGATTATTGTTGTCCATGTAAATAATGGTGGTGTTTTCTTAAAAGCAGCAAGAGTAAATACTGAATAAACATGAATAGATAATAGAATAAGTTAGAATATATACATAACACAGTGCAGATGGGTATGCGATAAGCAGGTAAATTGCATCACCTCCAGTAAGTATAATAACAGTTGTAATCATGAGCAGAAAAGTTTAAGGGGAATTCAGGATGTAGTATACATTACTGAGTGTGTAAGGAATTTGAGGAGACTAACCGCACTGAGCGGATACTGTTCTTGCATTGTGAGTTTTTAGAAAACACAAACTGCAGTGCTGACCAGTAATTTCTGTGTGATGTATGTTCTGATGTTCCAATTGGTGACACTTTCACCAGGTGCCATGTCTTCCTCATGAGTCACTCGCTTCATGGGTGTCTCTGTAGGACAGACCTACTGAGATTACAACCTGATGTACCCCACCTGCTGCTTTTCATTGTGCAAATGTCACTCATTTACCTCTGATCTGGTTCAGCAAGAGATTTGTGCTGTACTTTAATTTTACCATAAAGAGGAACAGAAACCTGCATGAAAACTTATGAAATACATGCATGCTTCCTGACTAGTGCCGGGTATGATAACATCCATTGCGATAAATTGGCACGGTACTATCAGGATGCTTGGTATTAACAATTTAGCATGTTTGATTAACAAATAAACTCTGCTTGGGATAATTTGATTTCATCCTTACTCTTTAACACACAGCGGTTAGGATATTGTTTTCTGACAAAAAAAAACCATTACATAATTTCAAAGCAATACAACTAACTTCTTTCCAACGTGCTGGCTTGACACTACAGTATTTTAATAAAAACATTTTTATTTTTTTTATTTAGTGTTGGTAGACAAGGTAGAAGTGGAAATGAAATGGAGATATAATTTAATTTGATATAAAAATGATTGTTAGAGTGACCCAGGACAGTCGTTGCATTTGTTGGAATAGCTTTGCCGTTTTGTTTTGATTATAAATGGGCATAGTTGGAAAAGTTGGTATCCGCAGAAAAAGAAAATCTGACTTAATGTGTTGTAGTATGGTTTAAATAAAATAAAAAAACAAGAGGGGAAGGTTGCATTGCCTGTATTTTATTTGTGATACAAAATAGCCAAAAACGCCCCCAAACTACCAAGTGTTTAGGTCCTAAATAGGCCTTAAATAAATGACTAAGACTCAACTCATTAAACATGTGTATTATAGAACTGTCTTCTATTTTCATTTCTCAGGGTCAACTAACCCTAATATTGACAGTTGATTCTCCTTAGTAAATGTTTATTTATTTTACTTAAAGGACGGTGTAACGTTTGAGAGAATTATACCAGCTTTTAATAATAACATAAGGGCTTCCATGTTTGGACCGGTATTGTATTTATACGCGTGATTGTAACAAGTGTGGTCCACAAAGCTACCTTGAAGTAGATGCCTGGAGATCCTCCAATCTCTTAATAGTGCAATGTGATGTGTTTTTAAGTACAACATACTGATAAGTCAATCATTTATTTGATTTTATTATTTCATAAATCATTATTGAAACTACCATTTCTTGGATATCTGTGCTCAGGGTTGTTATACATTTTTGAAGAATATCCTTGAAGGTTAAACCCAGCACCACAATTTGTTCTTTATTACCAGCATGTAGGTTATGGGGAGTGTGAGTGTGTGTGAGTGTGTGTGAGAGAAAGAGCGAGACCGAGTGTTTAAGGGCCGGGGGGAAATCGCACTGTTACCCAAGGTACATCTGCTGTGATCCCGAAGGTCCAATCAGTGTACCATGGAGCAGATGGTTCTAGGTGAAAAATGGTCGATCAGGGATTTCCACATAGTCTCTCCTGAGTTTGGCAGCACATTAGCTTCTCAGTGTTAAAACCGGGTGTCTTCTGTACAGTAATGAACAATCTGATAATAGGTCATTGTTAAGAGTGCTAAATATGGCTCCTTGTGGATGACTGTGTTTAGTGTATGGTGAATGAGTCCTATTTAAACCGGATGCAAATAATCAAATGGCCTTTGTGTCGCAGAATGGGATCAACCTGGCTCAGTGGCAGAATATCAGCAAGCCAAATTACAGCGAGTACAATTCAAGTAAAATAACTCTAATTTAATCAGAATGTTTTTTTAAATGTATATAAATGTATGTGTGTAAATAAATAACCATCTCTGAAGACACTACCTGGGTGTTGCACTATACTGTGCTTTATTAGACTTTGCCTGTGCAAATTCAATTCATTTTACTTGCGTTGTGCTTTTAACAGTGGACGTTGTCACGGAGCAGCTTTGCGGAAATATATAAATTTCACATTTGTAAATCGCATTAGTGTGTGTTGCAACTTGACAGTAGAGGAAGTGTGGTTTCTTGATTTTTGTGTCACGGTTATTGTAACTCCTGCTCGATTATTTTGGGCTATAATGTCAAATTCACTTCCAGTACAGCTGCAGTGTCATCTTTAATAAATGATTAACACAGTTCTTTCGTTTAATTCTGAAACTAAGATTCACAGATTGTATTACAAGCGCTGTTGAAGTCTCTTTACTGACTGGTTTGAAGGTGTCGATTAATTTTTTACAGCATCAGATCTGACTGTAGTTTTGGCTACAAGGTTGATCACAGGGTTTTTATGATGTGCTTTTTTTTGTAGAATTCTGCATTGTCGGTGCTTTGTAACAGTCAGAGGTAAAGTGGGCTTTGCAGTATTTTAGTATCATGAAAAGCTGCATATTTTTTTTTAGCACATCGACAAAGAAAGAGTCTGATGAGGTACTAACTGTTTAGAGATTATAGACCATAAGTAATAATGGGAACTAACTTGTTGTTCAGTGTTGAATATTATAAACAAATGGAAGAGCTGCGGTTTAAGAGGAATAAAACCGTTTGGGATGTTCAGTCATTGGAAATTACTAAACTTCAGGATGGTAACTGTAACGACACTTTACACTGGGCCGTGTCCCACCACTAATCATGGATTATTTCCATATAACGGCAAGCTCGGTCATACTTCTCTACTTGCATATCATATCATTTAGAGACACTTTAGCAATTGAAATAGACAGAAAACAGTCGTCCAAGTTGTACTGTCTTTATTCCTAACACTGTTGAACAATATAACAGTGCTCCTTGCTGAAATGAACACAATTACACTATGAATATAACACACGAATTGGGAGTCTATGAATTAATGCACAATTAACCAATTAGCAAACTCTCTTTCGCTACATTTAAATGTTTGATTAATTGAAGAAGCAAAGAAATGATTGCAGTTAATCAATAAATGTGCATCCCTAATTTTCAGGTGTATTTTGTTTACAGGAAGTTAGTGACTTTGGCACAAACATGCTAACAGACTTTAGCCTCATGCACATGGGTTCTCACTGTGAATATAAAAGCCTGTAGGTTTACATTAAGGAACCATGAGCATTTATTTGGCTGAATAGTGAACGAATGATTTTCTGTTCTCTGCAGGCCCTCATGCACTACGCCGGGATCAGGAACTCTGTAGAGCACGGACTCACACTCCTGGAGGTCTACTGTCTCTCCATCAACTGCTTTGCGTCAGCGAGGCCACACCTTACCGCCAATTCGTCCAGCGTGGCCCTCGTACTGAAGAGACTTGCGCTGTAAGTACTGCTTTCAGAGAACTTCAGCACCAGATCGATATCAGGGCTCTGACCGTGGATCATTTTAAGGAGCGATGGAGTTGGTTACGTTATACCACCTCAATCAGCTGACGTTAAGCATCACAGCATGATTGTGGAGCTTGTGGATATGATTTTTCTTTCACTGTCTTTCCCCCCCCTTCTTCCAGTCACACAGTCAGCACTAAGGTTGAGCAATATGACAAAATATCAATATTGCTTTTTATTTTATTTTTCTCCCTCGCAAAATGTTTTATTTTTTATTTTTTGCAGACATGAAAAGAGTACTTCAGGCAGAAATGCTAATAGTGGCTAGATGTGGCTAATATTAGGTAAATGCTGTGTGTCACGATATGTAGGTTTGCCAGCAAAGCGATAGTGTAGCATAAATTATTTAATGCCCACAAAATTTTATAATTTTACTATTTTAAATAAAATGTATAACAATCATATAAATTCTATAATTCAAGCATTTTTGTTAATGTTTTAAAGATATTTTGTGTTACTTACGATGTCTCGGTGTATTGTGAGTTTATCACATTATCGATATCGAAACCCCCAATGCAATTTGTGTACATTTAAGATTTCTTTTTGTTTTTTTATTTTTTAATAATGAATTGAGTTTCTTGCATGAATTCACTTGAATCTTTTACAGTCCGCCCTTACCAGAATGTATGAGGTCATCTTAAAATTCATCTCCTCTTTCTTTTCTCTCTTACTGACTATTTGTTTTTTCCCCAGCATTGCCTAAATGCTGCTCTGTTCTGCTTTAATTAGGAGCTGCTTTGAGCTGCTTTTGTCCGTACCTCACAACGAGATCCCACTTGAAGCCTGGCTGCAGTTTCACGGGTCTGTTCAGGTGAGATGTGACCCTCCCTTCATTGCCTTTTTACCCCCTTTACAAAACTGCTTAAGAAGAGTGTATAAATAATAAAACCTGAACTAGAAATGCAGAAATTAAAGGAGAATTTCTGTCTGGGAAAGAAATGCTTGTTTTTTTTTTCTTCCTTTCATATGTATTTAGAAAGTCTGTTCTTTTCTTACAGTAACTTGTGCACAGGTTTAATATTTCTTACTATGTGTGTGTTTACAAGATTACTAAACCACATGTTGATGTTCAGTCTAAGTTCATATACTGTTATTCTAAAAGCAGAAATTTAAATTCTTAATGCAGCTTTTATTTCTCTTAAACACTGTTCCAGAGATTAAAAAAAAAAGATATTCATCCATTTGATTGTGTTGGAAACTATGTAGGAAATTTATGTTGAAATTTAAGCTCATTAAAATATAAAACAAATTAAACCTCATCTGACTTGTAAAAACTGCTGAAATTCAGTGTTAAAGTGAACAGGTTTGTGCATTCTGTGTGTGTAGGTTGATGTATGTGCATTCAAGGGGACTCCAGGCATGGGCAGGGGTTGTCTACATGACAGACCATGAGTACACTGCGCAGGAATAGATAAGGAAGAAACTCACTCAACCATGACTCAGCAAAAGAGTGATGGACATTTGTTGACATAAATGACAATTATCCATTGATCAATTAATTTACTTGTCCATATTTACAAAATAAGGAGTAAGCAAAATGTTAAAAAAAACATATAGGCCCTTTATTGCAGTGACTCAAATGGTGACGTTTGCGGGAGGGAGAAGTAGACCAAGAAAAAGATGAAGGGAAATCCACAGCTACATTAAGTTGGAAAAACTTGGGGCCTGTTAGAAATAATGGGAAATTATGTAACTGGGACATGTGTGGAAGATTGTGATAAGGACATACCCAAAAGGGAATTGTGTACCATGACTGAAATGTATATGAAGAGCATTGTAACCGATGGTACTTTGGTGCAAGCTACATTTTCATGTGGCATATATCCCTAGGATCAGTTCACACCATTTGCTGTCTTGCTGGCTACTAAATAAACCTGCTTCATCTGAATCCAGTCTATGTGAGTTCTGCTATGTTATTTCTCCAAAAACAAGTCAGATAGCTTAATTAAGTTCATAGTTTAAATTTGTGAGCTTGCAGGGCCAGTGTAGGTTGAAGAGGCCAAAATATCCTGCAGCTGTAACAGCAGATCTGCATGAGCTGAGAAGTGTTGGGGGTGTGATACAGTACTTCAATACATCTGCAAGATGTGCCAGAACTTGCCTGTAATATAAAAAGCAAAAGAGTATTCCATGAAAAGCTGAAGCATGTAACCTGAATAGGACCGACCTTTAATCCTTTTCTGCAGGACATTGCCCTGATGTTTATAATGAATTGTTCGTTTTGTTGATGGTTTGATGATGACCCTTCTCCTAGATGAAAACTAAATGATCTCCAAATAGCCCACCATTCTGCTGAAAACATATGCAATTCAGTTGAACTTTATGGTGTGTTTAACAATAGATTGATTTAGGACAAGGCCAAGAAAAACTCAGTCGCTATACACTTGTAGTCTCTCATCGAGCAGTTTGGTCACACATTGTCTGCTCTGATTTGTGTATGTATGTAATCACTTTGTAGTTGGAGAACGATGCAACCTTTTTTATGGCAGTTGCATTACTGTGTGACAGTCTACACTTTTTTAAAATTATTTAAAAAAAAATTACCTTCTGTTTTATAAGGCTTAAATGATACTACTAGCATTACCACGACGCCTGACCAAAGTCACTAGTTTTATTAGGTGTATGCAGCGTAATAAATTTTAATAACGCGTTATTATTATATACATGTATCTGGATGAATGAGTTGATCAGTCATGATGGTGTCAACTGAGTTTTATTAGTTATCAGAAGGCTACAGTCTAATCTGGAGAGGCCGCTATGGTGCCTTTGGTTGAAATATAAATTTGAGAATTCAATGTGTCTCTGCAGGCGGCGCATGAAGCTATGCTGGAGTATGGGAGCACAGACCTGCAGGCGCTGGTACAGATCACTGGAGAGGGTGGGGCATGGAGTAACCCCGCCCTCATCACCCTCCTCACCAAGCAGCCCACCGATGTCGATGAATGTCAGCAGCTTAGTATTTCCTTGTCTTATACTTACAGCTGCAATGTGCAGCTTAGTGTTTCACACCTGACTCACTTCATAAGCTTTTAGTCGAGCCTGAGAGAAATTCTCTGGGGAGATCTTGGTTTCATAACTTTGGTGTCAAATAAAGGGTTGTTGATGTATATGCTGATGGGTCATTTTGTGAAATGCTGGTGTAAATAAGTAGATGCTGGGGTTTTTTCCCCTTTTTTATTCCTCCCCCCTCATTATGTTAATGAACATAAACCAGTCATTTAAATGTTAGGCTAATTACTTACATAAATGTGTAGAATAATATTTTTATTTAAAATTGTGTTCTTGGATTTATTAATAAAAAGACTTGTTTTTATGCCTTTGTACATGTACATATCAAAACAAATTACATCACACTTCCTCTTTCTTTTGTCCATGTGGCAAACTGATATTAATCTGTTCAACTTCCCAACAGTAAATGCGTACCTGGGTCTGGAGGGAGGGGACTTTTTGGAGATGAGGATCAAGCATCTGGAGAAAGTAGGTGAAGTTGAGAAGGCTCTGATCCTCACTAAAGCGTGTGGCAACTGCAGCTTGCTGCCTAATCAGGCCACCTTTCGTCAAACTTATGTCACACAGCTCTGTCAGCAGCTGCCCAGCGAGGAGGCCATTCTAGAGGTAATTAACTCTGTCCCTTCGTATATGAAAGTTTCTGCCATGAACACATTGTGATTGGCTGCCCTAATAGAATAGCTTAAAAGTTAAAGATAAATTAATGACGTTGTTTTGTGCCATTAAAAAAGGGGTGCCTTGCATACAGTGCACCATGTAGGGTTTGCAACACTTGTCATATCGAATGGAAAGTCATTTGAGATCAAGATTTTTATTTCACAGACAGTGCTGTGAAAAAATGTTTGCTTCTGTTTTTGTCCACATCTCAAACTAAATGGTACTAGGTCTTCAAATGAAATATAACCTAAAACAAAGGCATATATAGAATTTTTTTAAGCAAAAAAAGTTAAACACCTGTCATCAGTGTGAAAAACAACTAATTGCCCCATTAAAATCTTGTTGAGCCACTTCTAGCAGCAATAACTGTAACCAAATGCTTCCGATAACTGGAGATCAGTCTTTCACTTACTTCTAGGACTTAATCCTGTATGCTTTGGCTCATTGTGTTGCTGCATAATTCAGTTGAGGTTGAGTTTCAACTTACGGACTGAAGATTGGACATTCTCCTTTAGGATTTTTTTGGTAGAAAGCAGAATTCATGTTTCCCTCAATTATTGCAAGTTGCCCAGCCCCTGAAGCAGCAAAGCATCCCCACACCATCACACTACCACCAACATGCTTGACCATAAGTATGCTGTTCTTTTCCCCATCTTCCAAACTCTTCCACTTTCGACTCATCATTCCACAGAACATTCTCCCAAAAAAGTTTGAAGGTCATCAAGGTATGTTTTGGTAAAATTCAGATGAGCCTTAATGTTCTTCTGGGTTAGTAGTGGTTTTCACCTCACCACTCTTCCATTGATTCCATTTTTGCCCAGTGTCTTTCTGATAGTGGAGTCATGAACAGTGACTTTTATTGATGCAAGAGAGGCCTCTTTGTCCTTTGATGTTCTCTGTGGCTATTTTGTGACTTCCTGGATGAGCAGTCGCTGTGCCCTTGGAGGTCGGCCACTTCTGACATGGTTTGTTACCATTGCGAGTTTTTTTTCAATCTGGAGGTAACTGCTCTCACTGTCATTCTTTGGAATCTTTCCAGACTGTTGTATTTCGATCACATTCTTTCATAATTTCTGGAATTTCTTTTAATGTTGGCATAGTGTGTTACTGGATAAGACCTTTTAACCAACTTCATGGTATTGAAAAACCACTATTTAAGTGTTGATTTGATTGAACAGGGTTTGCAGTAATCAGACCTGGTTGTGTCTAGTCCAGCTGAACCCCATTATGAATGCAATTTCATAGATTTGGGGAATTAGTAACTATGGGGGGAAATACATTTTCACACAGGCCCAGTTGGTATTGGATAACTTTTTTGCTTCAATAAATAACATTAATCATTTAAAAACTGTATTCTGTGTTTTCTCGGGTTACCTTTGTTTCATGTTGTATGTTGTTTGAAGATATAAAACTGTTTTTAGTATGAGAGTGATTGGGGCAAATTTATTTTTTATTTATTTTTATTTTTTTCTTACAGCAATGTACACAATTTATATACAATATCTAACTATGAAATGAAAATCTGGTCTACTCCTATTTGATTGCACAGTTAGATTTGGTCTAAGTACGTGTTGGTGGGGTTTAAATGAATGACAAAAATAATATTCCCTTGTGAAGATGTTGATGCCCAATAGTGAGACGCAGGCATAATATTAAACTAATACATTTTTTTTTTATGTTTAGGTATTTGTTCAGGAAGCATAAAAAGTGTAATTTTGCATTACGTATCATATTGTTTGTGTTCTGTCGTGTTCATTTTATTTATTTTCCATCCAGTGAGACTTCATAAAATACTTGTTCGGTAATTTAGTGAATCTTAGTAAACACACAGTAACATAATTTGATGAGTTTGTTGTCCGGATCGTGCCGCCGTAAGAGCTGCATGTAGGAGAGGGGGAGCAAAATAGTTAAAGGGCTTGTTAAGTGATCCTGAATAGCTTAATTTATAAAGACAGTAATCGCCTTGAGTGGGTGTAATTTCATAAACTGTGCGGTTTAGCAAGGACTCTTCCGGGGCAGTATGTTATGCTACACTTGTTTCCTGTATTGTAATACACTTGTCTCAACCTGGTTAGATTTCCAGACTGGATGGCAAGGATGTTTTGGACATCATTTGCAATATGGAGACGGAAAGTGATGAGAACACAGCCTTCATCCTTTGCACAATGTACTTGACGCAGCAGCTGCAGAAAGGAAGCCTGTACTGCTCCTGGTGTGTGTTAATACTTTTGAGCTGCACGAATATTCTCTTCATCTTGAAAGTTGAACTTTAAGATTGTGTGGCTGGATTAAATATGGGTTTTTATCTTTTTTCCAGGGAGTTGACCCTGTTTTGGAGTAAGCTGCAGAGGAGGCTTGACGGTTCTGTTGAATCGTTCCTTGAACGCTGCCTCCAGTTTGGGGCTATAGCAAAGACTGTCCACCATCTGCTGTTCCTTATTCGAGTAATTCAGACTGAGGTGAGGAATTGTTCCTTTACTTGCAGGTTTTCTCTTTTGTTTATCAGCTTTAAACAGTCGAGTGGTGCAACTGATAATTTGTAACCGAGAAACATTTTATTCCCCCAGGTAATGAACCTTGGTCTTCCAGTGTCTGTTGAGCTTTGTGTGAAGGCCCTTCAGCTCCCAAGGCAAGAGTATCCAGAAACCAAAACCACTGTCTGTAAAACTGTGGCCTGTCTCCTCCTGGATGATTTGGAGGTGTTGCGAGCATGCCAGCTCACAGAATTCCTTTTAAGCCCGTCTCCAGAGGTGTTCGCAGGCCTTGAGGAACTTTACAAACGTCCAGATCAAAAGTATGATGAGGAGAACGCTATAATCCCAAATTCATTACGCTGCGAACTGCTGCTTGCACTCAAAGCCCACTGGCCATTTGACCCGGAGTTCTGGGACTGGAAGACTTTAAAGCATTTTTGTATTAAGTTGCTTGGACTGGAACCTGAGAAAGAGGACAGTCCTGTGGAGGAACATGTCCATAGTGTTCCCACTGGGCTGAACAGAGAAGAGGAACATGTTGAAGAAAAGCATGAGACTGAAGAATGCAGCAGTTCTGAAGAGAAGTGTGAGCAGCACAAGAAAGATGAAGGGACGTCGCAACGAAAAAGCTCAAAAGTGCTTCTTTGGACTTCAGAAAGATCCAAAAGATGGCTTCTGTACAAAGTACGTTGCGAGATATGCCAAAAGGTGGTGACTGAGTCACGGTTGTGTCATCATGCCAGAAAACACGTTGAGAATGGCACGTGGACATGTCCTGTATGCCTGCAAAAATGCGGAAGCAGAGACGAGTTTGTGGCACATTCCAAAAAACACCTACAAATGCCTCCATACCATCTAAAAAGGAAGAAGGTTAAGAATAAGGTGAAAACCGAACAAAAGTTGGAAACGGGTGAAGATGATTTGAAAGACTTGGAACCCGGTGAGATACACTTAGACCCATCCCCTGGTGTGTTAGAGCATGTCATGGAACCAACTGCCATTGTGCCTAATAAGGAAGCAGATGACGACGATTACATCACGTTTGATTACATCAATACTCACTATAAGTTACAGGATCGCGAGGTTTATGTTTGCCCTGCCACTGACTGTTCAAAAAATTTCAAACTTTTCAAGTACTTGAGCATTCACTTGAGGAACGATCATGATGACACAGACCCAAACGTCAAACATTACTTTGAGATGAATAATCGCAGAGAGAAGTGCATGTTCTGTCGGCGAACATTTATAACAGCCTATCACAACCAGAAGCACCGTCTCATACATTACGGAGATTATCCTTACATGTGCGTAGTTTCAGGTTGCAATGCTCGTTTTGAGTTGATCAACAAACTCATCACGCACAAGCACAGACATGGCTTTCGGCTGTCCTACCACTGCGAACTGAAAGGTTGTAGCGTCTCCTTCTGTGACCTAGGTCAGCTGTACCACCACGAGGCTCAACACTTCCGAGATGCTGCATACACCTGCACCAGCACAGGCTGCAAGAAGTTTTACTACTCTCGTCAGGAATTTCTGAAACATATAGACACCCATGGCATCTCCTTCGCAGAAAAGGACTTTGAGGCCCAGAGGAAAGCGAGAAGGAAACTTTTGCTGCCTGTTATAGATGCTGACAATTGCTCAAAAGTATCCTTTGGATCAAAAGGCGAATGTTTAATTGGTGAACAAACCAACCTCTCGTCACAACACTTGGAAAGCAAAGACTGCAAGGGTTTACTGACTTGTGTAGCTGTGTGTTTTGATGGTAAAAAATTTACCTGTGGATTGGAAAAATGTGGAAGGACGTTCAGTAAAACCAGAGAGATTCAACAGCACTTGAGAATTGTCCATCCCAGCCAGTTGAAAAAACAAAATACAGTATGTCAAACAGTGGAGAATGAAACTCGCTCAAAGGCTAAACCTTTGAAAGAGCTTAATGGTCAAGATATAGGTCATACAAAAGGATCTAGGCAAGAACTGGCTACAGATTCTGCACCATGTGATCAAACACCTTCAGCGAGTGGTAATGAAACCGAACTGTCTGGCGCATTGACCGAAATTGTGCTAGGGCTTAATCAGCTAAGTCTTAATTGTACCACCTCTACAAAAGTCAATCATAGTTCATATTCTACAGGATCTAAAGTGCCACAGGTAACCTGTCCTAAAACTGTGAATGCTATATTGGAAACCAAAGTAACAGGAAGCAAACTTGAGCTAGGATCTCACCAAGCAGCTGCTGATTTGCCAAAACGGCAGTTAAAGTCTCCGCTGTTTCCCAAGGCAGAATCACCACAAACATCGGTTAAAGATCCTTCTTTTAATGGTGATAAACCAGAAAACAGCATGCACATAAGCAAGCCTTTCACTTGTGAAGTTGATGGCTGCTTCTATAAAAGCGTTACTAGTCATGCGCTGATGCAGCATTATGTCAAAAAGCATGACTATACTGATGAGAAGGTGAAACAGATGGACATTTTTAACCCACTCAAGTTCAAGCCTTTTAAATGCCACCTTTGCCCTAAGGATTACAAAGAAAAGAAAGAGTTGAAGGCCCATTTGCTTCAGAAACATAATCTGAGCAAAGACATGGCAGAGCAAACTCTGTGCTCTTTTCCAAAGAAGGTTGGTGATTCTCCACCTTCTGCTCCCAAGACAATTGAGGTGAACACTGACAAAAAGAATGTGCCTACTGGGAAGAACAGGCTTCTAAATGTAGACAATTGTGTATGGAAAGGCAACACTGAGAGAAGTAATGGTGAAATTATGACCAAACACACGAGGTTGAGGGGTAAACCCATTCCGTCATCACAAAAAGGCACTTCTGAGGGTAAAACGGATGCAGGTGGAGCCTCACTGAACAGAAGGGTTAGCGAACGATTGATGACAAAAGTGAAACCAGACGAAGACAAACGCTATTGTTGCTTACATAAAGGCTGTGGTGCCGGCTTCGCCAAGAAGTTCAACCTTCTCCGACACCTACAGGTTGTACATTTCCACCGCTCCAATCTTCGCTGTCAGAAGACTTTCCCTTGTAAGCATGATGGATGTAATAAGCAGTTTAATCATATATCCAGTCTGAACAGACATTGCCGCAAAGACCATCCGGTATCAGAGGATCCGATTCCGAGATTCAAGTGTACCTATCCCAAGTGCAATTCGACCTACCACCTGAAGAGCAGCCTTTTGCGGCACACCAATCTAATGCACCAGAATCAGACTCCACTGAAGTCCATGTCTCCGTCATCTATCTGCAAGTTCAAAAATGTGTACAGGCACTATGACAACTCGGGTCCCCTTGTGGTGCATCTACAAAGTACACACAAGAGAGAGGGATCGAATAGTGGCTGCCAAAAAAAACTGATCATCACGTCCAATTCTCAGTCTCTGAAGGGCTCCAAAAGGCTATCTTTAAGATGCTCCCCTAAAGCCGAGGAGAATGTTGAACACACTGAAGAAACCCCAGAGGAGGGACTGGATGTCAAATGTGTTAAACCAAAGAAAACCAAGCTCAAGTTTGCATACCGAACACCTGAGGAGGCTTTGCAGATGTGCCAAGACCGCTGCTTATCAGTGACTTATCCATGCATGGTACAGAGCTGCAATTCTGTGGTCTCTAGCAAGCGAAGCCTTCACCGACATTACGTAAAGTGTCACAAAATGCTTCACGTCGCTGTGCACGAACATAAAAACACACTTTTTTATACTGCTGAGCAACTAGAAGAACTGATACAGAAGAAATCAACGGTATCTGCTTTGCCAGATTCAGACAGGGCTCGTAATGGGGTCCTCAAAATGGAGTATCAAGCCAAGCCTAAGAACTCTGGGGTGCCACACCTTCCCATGAGCCTCCATTCTATCAAAACCGAACAAGAGGCATCTCCCTCGAGGGTTCCACCTCCAGATTGCAGTGTCATGATTGGTGCAGATGATGTGCTTTATGGGGTGTCTAATGGCCACGCAGAGAAGCTTGTTGGCAGAGAGCCCCAAACTCAGGAGGAGAGAATAAAAACTGACTCTCCTGCCCCTCCTCTTGTGCCCCCTCCACCGCTTGACCTTTCTCCAC
>JAOUWY010000002.1:24952398-24964072 GCA_025728095.1 Prietella phreatophila
GGTAGTTTCTTAATCTAATTATGGTCTTAATTAGATTAAGAGTGGATTATTGTTGTCCATGTAAACGCAGCTAGTGATAATGTAGTGAGCAATAGATTTTGGACTCATTTAATTAGGCACTGAAACCCCCTTAGACACAAACAGAGGGATATAGTCTGTATAAAGTCATAAATGTCCAGAATGGGCTTCAAAGCACTTTAGATGTACGTATTTAACAATGATAACAAAGCATCACTGCAGTGATCTTATTTTGGCTGAACCTACTCCCATGATCACTGTACTACAATATATAGGTTACATAGTAGGAGATAAAATTCTCTTTTTATTTCTAAAAATCTCACTGCTGAAACCATGCTAAACCATGCTGCAGATAATATTGGTGTTTAGTGGTGAAGATAATGTCAAAATTCTCTTAGCACATGCAATCAGCTGAAGATATTCAGCTAGCCCAGGATGTCCTAAAATTAATATTGTATTTCTAACCTTTGAACTTTGGATAGAAACTTTGGAACTTTGATAGAAACCTAAAAACAAAGAATGTGAAAAAAATAGGACTAAAAGGGATTAATGTCGTACTTCAGCAGTTCTCAATCTTGGAGCTACACGCTTTGGGCAGTTAAGACAGATGGCCCTCCTTCATTTTTCTAGTCCACAGAGAAATAAGTATCATTTATTGGTGGATGAGGCACCTGACTATCTGTGTAGCTATCCCTCCGTCCATCCATCAACCTACAGAGGGGGAAATAAGTCTTGAACGTGTAAAAAAAATTTTTTTTTAGTAAATATATTTCCAATGAGGTTAGTCGCATGCAATTTTCAACAGACTTTTATATTATTAGCTGAAGAAATCTACACATGTAAAGAAATCCAAACATTAAAGTCCATAAATGAAGTTATGTGTAATAAAGAGGTATGACACAGGAAAAAAAAGCATTAAACACGCCAACTAAAATGTATTTAACACTTAGTGGAGAAGCCTTTGTTTGTAAGTACAGCTTCAAGACGCTTTCTGTACGAAGAAGGTAATGGGACACAGTATTCAGGTGTGATTTCGGTCCATTCTTCTAAACATATTGTTTTTAAATCTTGTTCAGTTGGATTCAAGTCAGATGATTGACTGGGCCATGATTTTACTTTGTATGCTTTGGATCGTTGTCCTGCTGGAAGATCCACCCATGTCTCATCTTCATCATCCTGGTGGATGGCAGCAGATTCTTCTCAAGAAACTCCCGGTAAAGGGCTCCATTTAAAATTCCTTCAATTATATGAAGTCTGCCAGTACCATTTGATGAAAAACAGCCCCACACCATGATGCTTCCATCTCCAAACTTTACTGTTGGTATAGTGTTTTTAGGGTGATGTTCAGTGCCATTTCTTCTCCAAATATGGTGTGTAGTATGACAGCCAAAAAGTGACATTTTGCTCTCGTCTGACCAGACTACACTCTCCAGTATTTCATAGGCCTGTCCAAATGAATTGTAGCAAACTTTATAAGAGCTTCAACATGCCTTTTCTTTAGCAATGGAGTCTTGCGGGGTGAGCGTGAGCAGTAAAGTGCATTGCCTATTGTCTTCTCTGTGACGACGGTACCTACTGCCTCCAAGTGTTTCTGGAGCTCTTTTCGAGTGGTCCTTTTCTCTTGGGCTACTCTTCTGACTATTTGTCTGACTCCCTGGTCAAAAATCTTGCAAGGAGCTCCTGTGCGTGGCCGGTTGATGACGGAGCGATGTTGCTTCCACTTGCAGATAATGGCCCCAATGGTACTTACTGGAGGATTCAAAAGTTTTGAAATACGTCTGTACCCGATTCCATCAATATGTTTCATAACAATAAGGTTGCGAAGGTCTTGGGAGAGCTCTTTCCTTTTACCCATCATGAGATGTTTCTTGTCTGACACCTTGGTAATGAAAAGCCTTTTTAAAGATCATTAATTTACTAACCCAGCCGATATTAATTTGCACAGATAGGTGGTATAAATTACTTACGGATTTCAGCTGGTTCCTTGCATTGGAGAACTGCTTTTTCTTAGCGTGTTCAATACCCCCCCCCACCACCACTTTTTTAAACATAACTTTATTTATAGAGTTCAATATTGTATATTCTTTATATTTGTGGCTTTCTTGAGTTCATACCATCTGGTGAAAATTTAATGTGAATAGCCTCATTGGAAATATATTTTCTGAAAAATAAATAAATAAATAAATGTTGACACATCCAGTACTTAATTCCCCCACTGTATCTACCAGTCCATCTTCCTGTTTTTTTGTATCTATCTTCCATTTTTCTATTTAAATATCCATCCATCAATATACCCATCCCTCCATTTACAGACAGGTGACAAAAGTCCTACAGCTGTTATGCTACAGGGGAAATAAATTTCATTTTCAAATGAAGACTAAATAACCTTCCTCTTTACCAGGCATTTATTTAATCTATTAAAAACCCTTGACTGGTGTGTTTTCTTTTCTGCTTACAGGGTTTAGCTTGATGTTATTCTTAATTCCCGGTCTACTGAACTATGATCAATGTGTGTTTTTGATAAAGACTTCAAATCAATTTGCCTGAAATGACACCTGCTAATACTGTAGATGTAAATGTATTTATTTTGCCGGCATGGTTTGGCTCCACTCCACACTGGTTTCATTTTCAATGAGAGCTGGTGACTTCCCTGGACATGAGCGACGGCTGGCGACTAGATGTGGGCATGTCCAGCCATGCGACAAAGTTGAGAAAAGTTCAATTTTATGCAAATTTGGAGCGACTTGGTGCAGCGACTATGATCCGTGATCCGCCATGCTGCCTGCGAATCTGGATTATTTCTGCTTTTGCTGCAGATAGATGGGCACAGTGGCAAAGAGCACACACTGCTTCTCCTTCGTCTCGTAGCATGTGAAGCATATATACACTGATGAATTTTATATACAAATGCTCACCCTCAAGAATGTTTCATTTTAACAGCAAATGGCAACTTCACGGTACAGCGACTGGCGACTGCGGTGATAAAATCGCTGTATGGGTGAATGTGTCTGAATGTGCGAGGGAAGAGCTGCTGACAATCAATACAACGTTCTTCTGACTGATCACCTTTATCCTACAATAAAACATTTATATCCTGATGGATGACTCCACCCCCATCCACAGGGTAGTTCTCAGCTAGTAAATACCTACGGGACATTCTGGACGGACAGTTTAGCCTTCTCCACCATCAGTGTAAAAAAACAAAAAAAACCTGAAGGAAATTTATTTTGGAAGAAGGGTGTTCATCCCTGTAGTACAGTTCCAGAGACTTGTAGAATCTGTACCGATACACACTTAAGCTGTTCTGATGGCTCATGGTGGTCTAACACATTACAAACCCCACTATGTTGTATTTTCATATAATTTATCAACTATCTATAGGTCTGTTCAAATATATCTGGTCATATCCATGTTGTCCATCAGTCCTTCTGACCTTCCACCCATCCACTTACCTGTTCAGCCATCTATTTGTCTATCCAGCCATATATTAATTCATCTATACATTTACCCATCTAGCTACTCTCACTGGCCACTTTTTTTGGAACATCACTTCATTCATGTACTTATACAAAATCAACCAATCATTTAGCAGGAGTACAATGCAAAAAATCATGCAGATACAGGTCAAGAGCTTATGTTTATGTTCACATCAAACATCAAAAAAGTGATCTTGGTGACTTTGACCATGGCACTGTTGTTGGTGCCAGATGGGCTGGTTTGATTTTTTACTGAAACTTATGAATCTCCTGGGATTTTCATGCACAGCAGTCTCTAGAGTTTACACAGAACCGTGCAAAACAAAAACTAAACAAAAACAAACAAAAAAAAAACTCAGCACGTGCCTTGATGTTGAGAGAGGTCAGAGGAGAATGGTTAAGACTAGTTCAAGCTGACCGGAAGGCTGTCTAAACTTAAATAGAAAACCATCTCAGAATGTACAATACATCAAAGCTTGAGGGCGGACGGGCTACAACAGTAGAAGATCAGCTTCCACTCCTGTAAGCCAAGAACCGGAATCTGAGGCGACACTAGTTACGAGTCAACTACTAGTCAACGAAACTGGACAGTTGAAGATTGGAAAATTATCGAATGGTCGTTTTCCAATCTTCTTTTCTGTTCAGTTTTGGTGCTTAATATCATGCTAGATACAGTTCATTAATGTTCACATCATACGTGAGAATGGGGGAGGGGGTGATCTTAAATGTGATTTTATGCATTGCACTGCTTGAATTCATGCAGTGAGAAGGTGTACAGATGTTCCTTTTAAAGTGCCTGGTGAGTGCATCTATGCGTGTGTGAAGAGGTGGCGGCATTTCATTCTGCATGAGATTAGCGTTAAAAAAACAAACAAAAAAAAAACAAAAACGAACACAGCGTCACAGCAAGAGTGAGAATCAAATGAACAAAGGTGGAAGAGAGAAAAATCAAACACACACAGAGAGAGAGAGAGAGAGAGAGAGAGAGAGAGAGAGAGAGAGAGAGAACTGAAACTCTACCTTCACTGAGTTCGGACCAGAGCTCTCCTATGACATTTTCCACCAGAAAGGTGCGACTCTGCCGGTTGCGACGCACGTGTTCCTTGGCTGGTTATTGACAGAGAGAGAGGGAGTGCGTGTGAGGAGGTAGAAGAAAAAGTGCTCATGAAGCTGTGAATGTTTGTGACATTAGAGCAGCAAGGCAACAGGAAGACTGAGAAACAGGAGACGCATCATCTAGTCTACAGGAATGATCTTCCTGGAAATGTTAATCAACTGAGTGCTTACTGTTTGTATGCGAATTGTACAGACGATGGTACAACATCAAAAGTTTTACCCTGCATTATCTCTTTATTCGGCTGCTTACAGAGTATAAAAGTGGGTCATTTGTATCAAGCATATACCTGTAATAGACAATATTCTTTGCCATTAACTGGGATGGAGTTCGGAGAATGAGTAGCAATGTATGTCGTGAGCTGTAATTTCCACTCACTTCAGCATTCAGGGCTGCAAATGGAAATCTCACACAGACGTTTCCATGAGCTCAGTAAGGAAATGGAAAGTGGATTACTTGAACACAGGACACCACCTTTTCCATAGTTACACGTTCACATAATGCAGGATGACATGCGGCTCTTAAACCGGACACATGATAACAGAAGAACAGGGCTGTCTGGGCTGAGCTGTAGCTTCTCTGTCCTCAGAAAGGAAGTGTAAATTGTAAAAAAAACAAAAAAACAAACAAACAAAAAAAAATCAAGGATCGGTATTTCCTATAACACAGAAACGACAGTGTATATCTCTGGGTCTTTCCTCAACTGCTGATCTTCATGTACTACAACAGCGCTTTTCTAGACACTCAAATCGATTTACATAGTATTAGGGGGTAATCGCCTAATACTATGTGATGTGACGGCAGCCATAGTGCAACGGAACGCCCACTACACACCAGCTATTAATGGAGAGGATTCTCCAATTCAGAGATGGGGATTATTAGGGGGCCATGATAGAAAAAGGCCACTGGGGGAATTTCGGCATGACACCAGGGTTATACCCCTACTCTTCTACTATAAGTGCCCTGATGTTTAATGACCACAGAGTGTCAGGACCTCGGTTTTACGTCTCATCTGAAAGACAGTGCTGATTTTACAATACAGTGTCCCCGTCACTACACTGGGGTATTAGGCCCCACACAGACCACAGGATGAGCGCCCCCTGCTGACCTCACTAATACCACTTCCATCAGCAACCTTAGTTTTCCCATCCAGGTACTGACCAGGCTCAACCCTGCCTAGCTTCAGTGGGACACCAGGTGAGAACTGCAGGGAAATGTGGCTCAGGTGACAGAAGTCATGATTATGTGTTTCCGGTGCCTCGCTGCTCCTTGTCTTTATAGTAAGTGAGTGAGGAAGAAATCTCACACTAATCTTTTACGATAAATCATTTAATCTTACATTTCTGACACGCTCTTATGTAGATTTATTATATAATTCTGCATATATAGTTTTAGTGATGTGTGGTCTGTGCACCAGGCAACCCCTCCATGTAAACTGCTCTCGTATGAAGCTCAGGACACGCCTCTTCCAGGAACACGAGGTGTCAAATAGCCAACTTCAATGCTGTCTGACGTGATCAATGATGATCAAAATCCCCAGTCACCACTTAACAAGATTTCAGGAGAGCCGCATTGGATATATTCAGGATAAATGCATTTATGGAGGAATAATAATTTTTAAAAAAATCAAATCAATGCACTCTGGAAAGTTTCATTTGTAAAAAATTCACTTCTGTAATCTAAAGGCTCGCTCACCTCAGACTGCCAATGATTTCTTACATTTGCTGGTAAACAAGTAAAAATCATTTGAGCAGTGTGAGTCACTATTTGTGTGTCTGAGCCGTATGTGCGTACGTGTGTGTTACTGGAAGGGCGATTTTGAGCAGCACCATGGCACAAAGGAAGGGAATGAAAGGAATCACTCTGCATGAAAATCTAACCTTCTGCACATCTACCTGTTCTCCTTTCATCCCTTCTAAGGAATACACTGGTGTTTTTTTTTTTTTTTAAGATTAATTCCGTTCCAGCACATATGTAATGTGTGTTTGATTACCACAAAGACAATTTCTAAACATTTCCCTGTTCCGAGAAAGATAGACAACTCCTCTTCTCAGAAGTCACTTATAATGAATCTGTACAGGATTTCGCTGGAGTTTTTCTTGTGCTTTTTCTTTGGCAGAAAACTACTTGAATTGGTCAAATTGCAATCGCACGAAATTGTTTCGCGCGGTCCTTCGCAGTGATGTACTCATAGCTGTACTCATGTTCCATCCATGTGAATTGAAGAGGGCTTGGTTGAACGTGCGGCGTGATGACGTCACACGACACGTCTTGGCACAAATCTGCAGTGATTTTGAAAAATTGCAAGGTCCTCCGAATATCGAGGAGTTTGCTCGATTTTGCGTTAAGCTCTTTGATTGCAGATTCCAAAAAGGACAGACTAATGGAAGTTTAAGGTATACATGATCTCAAAAAAAGAGTTTTGCAGAATACTTTCATGAATTATTCTGATTTGTAGGTTAAGGACTTAAAAATCTGTATAATATACCTTCAAGAGATGGAACTATTTTTTCCGAGGTAAGACGCTGATGTGTGGATGTGCTTTGTCTTACTAACTGGATTCCCAAATCACCAAAAGGACATGAGTGGAGCTTCCATTCAGCTATGTATGAGAAATGATGCATAGGAACAGCAGAATGTCTACATCTTCGGCTTAACAAATCCCTCAAAATCCCTTTTAACAAGTGTTGAGAATATCTCAAACTATTTTTTTTTAACTATTCTAAAATGTGAAAAATTGCTTTTCTGCTTTATTAAGTATATAGATCTCATTTCCAAATAAAAAATATAAAAATAATATTAAGGCTCTCTGGAATGACCTGCAAGAAACTGAAGCAAGTCAGACAGCCAAAGTCTACAAAAGAACTGTGGAAATGTTTGAAATTTTGATGAATTTTTAAAGAGTTTTCAACCTAATTAATGGTTTAATTCTTTGCAGCCATCTATCATCTATGGTAATTTATTATATAGAAACTTGACAACTTTTTTTAACATATCTTTGTTTGAGAAATGTTCTCTACACAAGACTTCATAACTCTATACACATCACTTTTTTACTAACGTTTAAGTGGATTGTACATATACTGCCTAGTTGTCATGCTTTTGCCTATACCATAAAGCACTTAAAACTTCATTAAAAAAACTTATTATTATTATTCATTTTAGTATTGGTCTAAAATTTAATCACGTGGACAAACTACTCCAAGATCCTCTAAGGGTGATGGTTTATTTATTTCATACTCAACATTCAGGTGTGTGTGTGTGTGTGTGTGTGGGTGAGAGAGAGAGAGAGAGAGAGAGAGAGAGAGAGAGAGAGAGAGAGAGAGAGAGAAAGTAGGTGCTACTAACCTTGCACCATGGACGCCCCCACATTCTCAGTTGCGTTGTAGCCATTGACGGACGTCTTCTCGCCGAGGTCAATTATCTGATGTAAGCGGAGCTTGCGGCAGTAGATGGAGGCGGCCTCGGGTTCCAGAGCGATGATGAGCTGTTCGGGGTTGTCTCGTGTGGCCAGACCTGCCTAAACACACCCACAACACAGACGGGGGAAAAAGACAAAGCAGTGTTGAACGTTTTACTGTTAGGTTGTTAAAGATGATGTGAAAATGAAATGAGTAAAACAATCTCAAGGTTGTTTTTTTGCCACGATGTGTACTTGGAGAGGAGTTATAATGATTATTAGGATATTATTATTTTCCCCGCATGGTGAGGTAGTAGAAAATCAGAAGGTATTTAAACACTCCAAAAATCATTGAATTCGGATGCAATGAATCACAATCAAAATAATTTTTTTTTTTTTTGGATTTCGAGCTGGATTTAATTAAAATCAAAGACTTGGTACTTGGTAGGACTTTCTAATCTGACCTCATTTAGTTTGTTTCCCCCAGTACGTTCTGTGTATAAAAATAGAAGTGTGTAAAATCCAGGTTTGTATGCCGCTGCCTCATACCACCGTTAATTCAGTGCCCCCCCCTCAGTTTTGAGCAGCCATGTTTAATCCATGGTGCGCTTTATTCTAGACAGGCATCATCAAGTGAGACGGTTTTACACCAGTGCTCTCTCTCTAGAGTGCAGTTCTCACTTCCCATCCTTTGCTCTCTCCATCTGTAATTATCTCGCTTGCGTTTGTTCATCTCCTTCGTACTGCAACACCCTCCCCCTCCCAGGTGCAAGCATCTAGGACCCCTACACACTGCAAGCTCTGGTGTTCCATCTGTCCAAACACCCATCCATCCGTCCACTTACAAATTCACCTATTGGGTCTTTGGTTCCTTCTTCTTTCTCTCTGGGTGTTTTCTTTCTATAATATGGTGTGATAGCTCAGTGTGCATGTGTGTGTTCTTTGTTAATAAGGCACAAAAGTGATGCGTTTATTTGAGAATCCTTCCCTCATCCTGGCTTTCACTTTTCCTCTCGGTCCTTTATCCTTCCTCTTTCATCCTCTCTCATTCTCATGTATTCCCTTTCTTCCTCAACCCCTCCCTCCAGCCTTCCATCGCTTTCCCTCCCTCGTCCATACCCCTCTTTCCAGGTCACTCTTATGCACTCACTTGTTGATCCCTTTCTCTTCCTTCATTAAGCCTCCCTTTCTCTTCATACCTGTTTAGTATTCCCTTTCCTTTAACATTGCCTCCTGCCACACACGCACACAGTGCTGCATTGGAGGATGGGGAGAAAGAGCCAGACAATATGTTTGAATGTGTCTCTGCGTGTGTGTGTGTTGGGAGGGGGTCGAGGTGGTGATCATATAAGAGAGTGTCCTAAAAGGGTGAGATCACTGTCTATTAAACCCCCTCTCATCTCTTCTTACTTTCCCTCTTTTTATCGCTCTCTATTTTATTTTTCTTTTGGATTCTTTTTCCTCGCTCAGGCATTTGCTCTCTTATCTTCTCAAACGCTTGTGTTTGATGCAGTTTAGTGCACTTTAGCACTTTCTCACCCTGTAGCTTTAAAGCATCATTACAAGGAGCTACAGAAGGTCTGCAATGTCAAACACATCCACTAGGAGGCTGTGACAAATACTGAGCTGATCATGGCGATAAAAATGTGTACCCTGGTAGCCAGAAAGAGAGATTGGCAATGAAGCGAAGGACTCTATAAACGTGTGTGTAAAACAGAAAGAGCTAGTCTTGTGTGACAAATACTCTCCCAGAAGCCAAACGTGACAAAGCGTTTTAAGAATGTCACCAGCACACCTTCGACACGTCTCTTAACTCCTAAGACAGTGGTCACGGAGCCTCTTCCTTGAGCTCTACCTTCCTGCAGGTTTCAGCTCCAACCAAAATCTAACACACCTGTTTAAATTGATCATGAACCCCTTAAGACAATGATTAAATGGTAAGGTGGGCACAAAAGTCTTCATGACGGTACTGTAGATCTCCAGGAACAGGGTTCTGTCCTAAGAGGACTTGTAACTGAATGTTGGTTGATACTCTGTTATTGCCATCATATTCAATAAAACTGAAATACGGGCCTGGGGCAGGACTAACACGGTGTTTGCGTGAATAAGGAACAAAATGTACAATCTGATGACAGCCAATCTGTACACCCAACAGAATGCGAAAAACGAAGAAAACATTTTATGCCTGCACACGTGTCTGTACCTTATACGCAGCCTCTCTCATGAACTGCTTTGCCGGCATTTTCCAGATGGCCGGAACAGTGATGACCCATCTGACGTCAACGTTATCAAACTCCGTCCCCGCCTGGTCGCTCAGCTCCTGCAGCCAATTGGAGCACAGTGTAAGACAGAGCAACAAAATGAAAATAAAATCCCTGCACACACACACACACACACACACACACACAGCACAATGGGATTTACTTTGAGAGCCTGTTCCTTGAAAAAGGCCAGTGCGTAGGCAAATATATCCAGAGCCTTCACTTTCTTCCCATTGGCTGCGTGGAGGTCTGTATCAATGGACAGATTCTGGCGAGGAAAATAAACAAGTAAAATACACAGACTAAGTAAAAGCCATATTAATGTTACGAAGAGAAAAAATTCACTCAAGTGTATCCATAATCATTGTTATAATATTGGCTACATTCCTGTTAAACTATGCACACAATACTTAAACAAATAAAAATAAATAAATAAATAAAAACCCAGGTTGTCTGTTTTACCTTATTACAAAAAATGTGTTTGACACATTTACATGAATAATTGCACGTATATTGCAGAAGATGTACACATTTTCACTTTAGGTTTAGATCACCTACTGACAAAAACAGCCTAAGAGACACCTGATTAACATCCAGCAGGTCAATTCAAAGGTAAGAAGACCCAAAGACAACAGCACTGAAATGGCACAAAAGCAATTCCTCTTTAATATGTTGTCTGAATACTACTTCATCTTATTTTCTAGCAGGACACGAAGAACAGTTCTTCTGTCCTCCTCAGGCCCACTGTCCTGCTTTTCCTACTGCTGTGAAGTGCTGGTTTGCTGTACGAGGATACCTTTATATTTATATTATAATTTAATTTTTAAGATAATACCATAGTTTCCCTGTGAATGCATACTGAAACTGCACAGGCTGGAATATGCAAATATGAATTAATCCCTACAGTTTAAATAAATAATATAGGCAGTGGTGGCTTGGTGGTTAAGGCTCTGGGTTACTGATCGGAAGGTCGGGGGTTCACTGTTGGACCCTTGAGCAAGGCCCTTAACCCTCTCTGAACTAGGGGCGCTGTATCATGGCTGACCCTGCACTGTGACCCCAACTTCCTAACATGCTGGGGCATGCGAAGAAAAGAATTTCACTGTGCTGTAATGTATACGTGATCAATAAAGACTCATTCATTCATATTGCACTATAATCACAATAATATCCCATCCTGAGAACAATTTGAATGGAAGTGTATTGTTTCCTGTAAGGCATTTTTTGTGTGCATGTGTGTATACCGCAGTCGTGTGAAGTTTCATTTTAAACTTCTCCAGGTAGAGCCACTGCTTTGACTCAGTGGGGTCGAGGTCATGGTAAAAGTCTCTTGCGGCGTAACCAAAACTGTGGAACTTCTTGTCAGGACTCAGCAGAATGGTGGTCGGCGTCTTCTGATTGGACA
>JAOUWY010000002.1:25018090-25030322 GCA_025728095.1 Prietella phreatophila
ACATCAGAGAGAGAGTGTGTGAGAGAGAGAGAGCTCTGTTGAATGCATTATGCAAACAGAGACCTTCATATTAATGTGTCACACAAAGGAAACGCACATGTATTTGGCTACAGCTACAATGTACTTATTGTTCAAAATAAACTCGGTAGAGAAACGGACCAGGTTTCAATTCAATCAGACTAAATATCTGAAAACTTACCTTGACAGTCTAATCAAGTTATGAACTAGCAGTAAACGTTGACTGAACAGTTGATGATAATCATCTGATTTGTCTCTGTAATATTAGCAAAACCATCAAAACAGAATTTTGCAATAAAAGGCTAAACAAAAATTATGAACAATTGTACTTCAGAGGAAAGTAAAGTGGGCTAGGCTAATTTTGGTTACTTATTAATGGTTACTTACACTGATTAACCCTAAAAGCACTGACAGGTGAAGTGAATAATATTGATTATCTCATTACATTGGCACCTGTCAAGGGGTGGGATATGTTAGGCAGCAGGGGAACAGTCAGTCGATATGTTGGAAGCAGGAAAAATGGGCAAGCGTAAGGATCTGAAAAAATTTTGACAAGGGCCAAATTGTGATGACTAGACGGCTGGGTCAGAGCATCGCCAAAACGGCAGGTCCTGTAGGGTGTTCCCAGTATACAGTGGTTAGTATCTACTAAAAGTGGTCCAAAGAAGGACAACTGGTGAAACGGCGACAGGGTCATGGGTGCCAAAGGCTCCCACAGTGCATTGCAGCTTGCTGCATATAGGGATAAGTAGCCGTAGACCCGGCCAGAGTATCCATGCTGACCCGTCTACCGCTGAAAGCACCTACAATGGGCACGTAAGCATCAGAATTGGACCATGGAGCAATGGAAGAAGGTGGCCTGATCTGAGGAATCATCTTTTCTTTCACATCATGTGGAATCAGTTTGTCATTTACCTGGTGAAGAGCTGGCACCAGGATGCACCGTGGGAAGATGGCAAGAAGGTGGAGGCAGTGTGATGCTCCGGGCAATGTTCCTTTGGGAAACCTTGGGTCCTGGTATTCCTGTGGATGTTACTTTGATGTTACATACCTAAACAGTGTTGCAGACCAAGGACACCCTTTGATGGCAACGGTGTTCCCTAATAGCAGTGGCCTCTTTCAGCAGGATAATTTGCCCTGCCACACTGCAAACATTTTTCAGGAACAGGCTGAGGAACATGACAAAAGGTTCAAAGTGTTGACTCGGTCTCCGAATTCCACAGATGTCAATCCGATCGCGCGTCTGTAGGATTGTGCTGGACAAACAAGTCCGATCCACGGAGGCCTCACCTCGCACCTTAACAGGACTTAAATGACCTGCAGCTGCCAGATACCATAGCACACCATCAGAGGTCTTGTGGAGTCCATGCTTTGACGGGTCAGAGTTGTTTTAATGGTACAACGGGTACCTACAGAATATTTAGGCAGGTGGTTTTAATGTTATGGCTGATTGGTGTATAATATTGTGTGTGTGTGTGTGTGTGTGTGTGTGTGTGTTTGCAGAAGGCGAGACCATTCTAGCAGTGAGCAGTGAGGATATTGGTGATGACTCCATGATAGATGTGGTGAGACATTATCTCTTATTGCTCTACATAAAAATTGATATGCCTTTTGCACAAAGAAATTTGAATACATTCAGGGTTTTATTCGTATTTGCATTGCTTATAAGTAACTTTACAACTGTGTGTGTGTGTGTAGGCTGTAGGCATGGGTGTATCATTCATTAAGTTGGGTGGGCCAACTGGATGGTGGAGGATGAACAAGTACAACCGTTTGCACAGGATAGAGCAGGAGCTGGAAGAACAGGGCATTCTGGGTAAGAAAAATCTAGCCGCCCTACCCTATAGCCCAGACGTGAAGAATATGAGAGACTGTTGTCACATGCGGAGAGTAATCAGTATTTATCAGATATTCCTGCAACTCCTTTTACATTGCCATAGGTCTCTTGGCCCTGTTAAGTTTTTGTCCTGTCCTTTTGTACATTTTGGAGGGACGTCCTGTTCTTGGTGATGTCGCTGTGGAGCTCCATTTTCTCCACTTGTTGATGATGGCCTTTATGGTTCTCCATGGTACATCTAATATTTTGGATATTGTTTTATACCCCTCTCCTGGTGGATTTCTTTTGACAGTCAGACCCTTGTCAGCTCTTTGTGGACCATGTCTTCAGCAAAAAATCCAACTGAAACAGCTGGTCTTTATTTGGGGTTAATCAGAATAATTTCATTGAGTGGTGTATGATAATTTCATTCTGAACACTGCCACATCCCTAATTATAAAATGGTCTGGGCATGTATGCAACCAGGTTATTGTAACTGTTTTTAATTTTTCCTATCTTCCACTTAATGTTTATATGTTGTAATTTCACATTGAGGGTGGAAAAGGTTCTGATATGATTTATCTTGATTTAATCATTTTAATCAGAAAATTTTCCATTTGAAAAGGGGAGTGTATACTTTTTTTTTATATCCATTGTACGAGTGAATTAAATGATGGAGAACTGAAGGGATGTGTTTGTGTTTTTATTTAGCAGGTATGCGCGAGGTGAAGCTGCTGTGTGAAAGCAAGCCTGAGGAGGAAGTAACACAGACGGAACAGGCAACCTGATAACATACACCACATTCCAACTTCATCAACACGCTGTAACAAATAACAAAGGAAGATTCTTTTTCCTGGATGGATTATGTATTGCATTTATAATTATCTGGTTTGATATATAATTTGAAATAAAAGATGTCTGTATTAAAATGCATTACAATTTACATTGTAAACGTGTATATTTGCCCAAAAACCTAATTAGCTAATTCTGTCTATTCAGCATCACATACATGACATTCAAGCTTCTTCTATTTAACATTTACACACAAGTTATTCACAGTAATATTACCAGCTGTATAACATACTGACCACACTGTATCCACGATGTTAAACGTGCATTTTAAGCTTCTTTTGTAATCTAAGAATTTCTTAGTTTTATATATATCCTGCTTAATTTAAACACAAGTATAAGCTGATTACTGATGTACATAGTATCGGTGACAAAAGCTTTGATTAACAATGAATTATCTTTAATACTAAATAAAATGTACTTATCGTCTTTTATACAACTATTTGAGTAGTTGTTTTATTATCCAGTCTGCTTCATCAGTCCGTCAGTCATCTCATCTTCCCCAATGTCCTACAAGAAGAAGAGAGAGAGACAGACAGACAGAGACAGAGCTATTATGCATCAACTCAATGACGTTTTTATTTCATTCATTCAATAATTTAATTCAAGATGTTTCTCAGCGAAATCTCAGTCAAGGTCAAAATTACCACCAAAAAGAATTCCAGATGTGCAAAATGTTTTCACTTATGATGACAAGTTTAAGGACAGTTGATGAAATTGATAATGTGTGAATAAACGGTCTTTGGATGAGACGCATGATGAAGTCGTTTAAAAGCTGTTCTTATACACTCTTATTCGACATTTTGAGCAATACAATTAAACACAATTCTGGTTATTTAAACGTTTGTGAAGGTTTCGTGGTGTCCGTGTGACATCAGGCTGAAATTGAGCACAACCTTTAGAGAGATTTATGTAACATGTAAATATTTCATATATTATGTAATATATAATACATTCATATGTTAATATTTAATATATTGCCCTTAGACATCCATTATCAGTGAGTTTGGAGTAAGCAGGTTTCTCTGTACAGGAAAACATGTTGTAATTTGTCTGGTAATTGTTCATATGATTCAGACATGGTGCATAATGTTTAGACTGATAAAACACTGAAAACATGCTCGAGACTGAGACTCACTGAGTTAACCCTTTCATAGACACCAATGGACAGTCCATTTAAAGCATTTTTAAAGGAACGTTTAAGATGTAACTCACCTACAAATGACTGGAGAATTTTACTGTAATTTAAGAAATCATTTTCCTGATTTCTGTTCACCTCTAGACTATTTGCTGCTCTCAACATCGCAGCATGTTTTAAAACTACGCAAAATCCCAATTAAAAAAAAAACAAAAACAAAAAAAAAACAGACTCCAATGAACGGGTTACCTTTGTTAAAACCAAATTGTTATTTTAAATGTATTTTTCTAAGTAATATTAATACTTGCCTCAAAAATCAGCTGCATCATGTATCTATTTTCCTATAATTTTTCGTCAACATTATTAAATATTTTAAACCTGAATGTTAACAATTTTTCCTGTCTAAACACATTGGAAGATTTTTTAAAATTTTATTTATTCATTACTAATTTTCAATTAGATTCGAGTAAAGCACAAAGTGAGCTACAATTAAACACAAGCACCAAAGTAAGCACTAGAACACAAAACACCCAATTAGACTATAAATGAAACATTCATTCAACTAGGCTTCTTAAAATATACTACTAATACAGAGCAATAACAATGAGAGAAAACCATATTTATGGGAAACGCTGGCCATTTGACACCTTTAAAGTTAACAGTATGGTCAAAGATAAGACATAAATCAGTGGGAAAGCTCTGAATGTCCCTGTGCTCTCAAAATAGATAACATTTTAATTCACGATTTAAAAAACAAACAAAAACCCCACCATGCATACACGACTTACAAAATTATTGCAAAAATCTGTTGCTTATCCTCTTAATCTATTTCACCTTTTATTTTTCTCACTTGTAGCTTTTTTAAAAAAAAATAAATATTCTTACCTTTGAAAAGAAAACATATAGGTCAAAATGGAGTGTATTACAAAAAGTATTTGTTGCTACCTGAAATATTTTCATTAAGAACTAAGATTTCTTAAAAATGACCAATCAGAAATTGAATCCCTTTAGACTTTAATGCTGTACGTTTCTTTCATTTTACTCTAGGCAAAAAGCTGTGAACCTCTTTAGTGTGTCAATCACACATGGAATTGTGTACTTACTACACACTTCCGCTTCCGAATCCTTTCTGCCCCACCACACACACACACACACACACACACACACACACACACACACACACACACACACACACACACACACACATCTGTCTGTCTCTGAATGGAGACATTATTTAGGCGGCTCAAAAAGGGCAGCTACAGTTCATTGCAGCAGGATCTAGTTGTGGCTGATGGTATGTGTCTGTCTCTGTGTGTATGTGTGAATGAAGTAGAAAAGAAACAAATCACACAGTTGTGTTGCAACATTACAAAACACTTTCAGACAGCAAGCAGGGCTGCACATCTTTTTAGTAGGCGTTTTGATCGATTCTGCTTCAAGGTTTATAAATGAAACATGCTACATATAAACAAAGGTGTTAATAAGAAAGATGTTTGCTGAGTTGTTTAGAGGGTGAATTGTGACTCTGCCTATGGATCAGAGGATAAGAGTAGGTTGTCCAAACTTAGCTATGAAAAAGCTGAAATAGGGTAAGAGATACAGAACAGCAAGAGAGAGAGAGCGAGAGAGAGAGAGAGAGAGCGAGAGAGAGAGAGAGAAGAAAACATAAATCCACTGGCAGCACGTCAGGAGTGCTCCGATTCCCTGCCAGGCAATCATTCTGTTTGGAATATAAACAAAAACAAATAGGCTAAATGAAGTGCTTCCAGAACACACACACACACACACACACACACACACACACACACACACACACACACACACACACACACACAGGGTACCTCCAATTTAGAGATGTTTCAGTAGAAATGATTGCTTTGTGTTGGTTGGCATTGGTAAAGCTGCAAAAGCTGACGGACTGACAAAAGCAGGTCAAAAAGTTCTCACAAAAACTATACACAGTGCCGTAAACACGAGCTGCAAATACCAAACACATAAATACTATACACAGTGCCGTAAACACAAGCTGCAAATAACAAACACATAAATACTATACACAGTGCTGTAAACACAAGCTGCAAATAACAAACACATAAATACTATACACAGTGCTGTAAACACAAGCTGCAAATAACAAACACATAAATACTACATACAGTGCCATAAACACGAGCTGGAAATACCAAACACATAAATACTATACACAGTGCCATAAACATGAGCTGCAAATACCAAAAACATACAACTAATTCACATTAATAAATGCTACACAAAAATACTACACACAGACCTCAACACTGCTTGCATATGCCAAATAGAAACACTACAGACATAAACGCTACCTGAAAATATTAAACACAATACAACACAAACATATAAAACACATGCGAACACCAAGCACACAAATACTACCTCGATATAGTACACATACAAATACCACACAGCCATAAACACTACTTGCATCTAGTAAACATGTGAATAAAACGTCTTTGCGAACCCGCGACTACAGCTCCCAGAATGCAGAGTGAACTACAAACATGGCTGACGAGGACTACACGTGCCATACACGCTCACGCTTGCATTCTCTGGATTTTAAATTACGGACACCTTCACTCAACCTCACACACTCACAACACAGTTTACAAGAAGCCGCGACCTGCCAGGGAGAGCGGGGACAGTCGACCCGGTCATCAAACGGTGAGACCTGACCAAGCATGCGCAGCCCATGTATTCGTGTTGCCGGTTAAGATTGTTAAGATTGAGTGCTCAGGGGTGTCTACTGTGCTCACAGCGCTGATCGTCTCAGGAGCTGCCAGCAACTTCATTGACCAGAAGACTGCACAGGAACTAAACCTTCCCTCTACTTCAGCCATGCCCCATCCAGTCCATCAACGGGTCCCCCATAGGAGGGGGAGTCATCTCCCACTGTACAGCACCCCTCGAAATCCAGGTAGTCAAGCAAATTACCCAGTGGTCCGCGTACTGCCTCAGTAACTGCATGATGCTCCCTTTCATCCCAGTGGCAACCACGACAGTGGAGAGCCCCACGACACCCATCCCAGTCACAGTTCCTCCCGAATATCAGGACCTCATTGAGGTATTTAGCAAGGAGAGGGCAAGCGGATTACCACCACACCACTCCTACGATTGCGCAATCGAGCTCCTTCCTGGAGCCACCCCACCGTGAAGTTGTGTGTACCCTCTCTCCCAAGCTGAACATCGGGCTATGGAAGAGTATATCCAGGAGGCTCTCCAACAGGGATACATTAGACCTTCCATGTCCCCCGCCTCCACTTGGTTCTTCTTTGAGGAGAAAAAAGGAGGGGGTCTCCGACCATGTATCGATTACCAAGTTTAAACTAAACCAAGTTTCGGTAAAATACCAGTATCCCCTGCCTCTAGTACCTGCAGCCCTCGAACAACTACAGTCCGCGACCATTTTTACTAAGTTGGACCTGCGCAGCGCATACACATACACACAGTGAGGGCGCCCCCTCGGTGTTCCAGTGCCTTCTTAATCCTGAGAGACATGCTGGGGAGGAATGTCGTTACGTACATCGATGACATTCTGGTTTATTCTGTGTCCCAAGAGAAGCATATCGGCCATGTGCGGCAGGTGTTACACCGTCTCCTACAACATCAGCTCTACATAAAGGCAGAGGAGTGTGAAGGCCACACATGCAAACACTACACACACAGCCCAAAACTCCACATGCAAACACTACACAGCCAAAAACACAACATACAAACACTAAGCACACAAATACTATACACACACACAAGCACTACCTGAAAACTCAGCACAAATACTACACAAACATTTAAGAGTTAAAATATTGAAGGGTTTATGAATCCTTATGTAGAACGGATGCGTATATCATATATTTGTTTGAATGATTTAGATAACCATCTAAATCTCAGCAAACACAGTACAAGTAGTTAAATCTGACATGCAGAGCACCATTTACTGTATTTAAACGAACTCAGGATCAGGTGTTGAAATGCTGCTCTCTGGGATTTTTAAGCCATTGTAACATCTACATCCAAACACTTCAAAAATATCGCATTAGCAGGTGAGCAAATGTGACGGCTCACTCAATTGTCACTTTTTCAAAAAACCATGAATACCATGCATTTATAAACGCGTTTCATTGTTTATTTTTTCATACAATGTTTTCATACAACACGTTTCATAAAACCTGTCTCAAAAGGTACTTCAATAAAATTTAAAATTGTCTTCAATAGTGCACCTCCATCAATGCCAACACTTTGAATTTCCCCTTGAAAAAGAAACCCATAAGCCCTGCAATCACCTCACGATCAATTAATTCATAACGAGTGCGAGTGCTCACGAGTGCTCTGTGCTTGATGACAGGTATGCGCTGTTCTTGAAGAGGAGCATGTCGCAAGGCCTCACGTTTCTCTCTGCGCAGAGGCACACAAAAAAAGTTTCACCTTTCTTGATGAAATGGCCGAGATCACGGACAGACAAATGCCGCTTAAAACGGCTGTTTGTGTGCGACTTAAGAAAAAAGGAGACTACCACTGCCTGTCTCTTATGTGGAGAAAACAAGAGTGCTGGGAAACAGTAATGAGCCACACACCCAGTTTATAACACTAGTTTTTTCCCCCCGTAAATGCAAAAATCGAAAGATGTTTACGATAGCGCTTTAAGATAGAAAGATTTGATTTGATTCAATATTTGATTCAAAAATTCAGCTTGGTGTCACGGAAGCTGTTCAAAGAGGTATTTTATTAATAATTTGAATATGGTGTAGATATATTATTTTGGTTTTACCAAAAGAAATCCCATTTTTACATGGTTGTTAAATTTACTTTTGTAAATTTGATTTAAATTTAAATCAAAACAAGCTGGAAATATAAAATAAATAAATAAATAAATCAAACCTGTCAATATAGCAGATGAAAATTATATTTTGTCATAGACTAAGGCTGTGTCTCCAGGTCCATAGTACTGTACTAAATAGTAGAGGTGTAATGTTTGGACGATTTGATTTGATGCATCAATGTACAAGGTAAGATTAGAAATTAATAAAGGCAACAAATATTATAAATGGATTGATTATTATTATTATTATTATTATTAAATTATTACTAATTGGTTGTTTTAGACTTTGAATCAGTTATTTGAATTGTGCGCAAAATAAATTTATTTATATATATATATATATATATATATATATGTATGTATGTATGTGTGTATATATATTAGTCTGGTACGTAATACAGTCCTTCTCTACAGGGTGTCCCAAAAGTCTCCATAGATTGGGGACTATGTTTGCCAGCCCCGCGTCGGTTATGTCTTTGTCAGTGGATGTTGGTGGATGTCCATTTCTCGGTTGGTCCTCAACACTTACAGTCATTTTGAATTTGTTAATAAATTTGGCAACGGTATCATGTGTGTGAAGTGCTCGCCGTGTTTCCTGTTCAAGTCCATCGCAACCTTGTGACAGCTTCCCGATCCACCATGAGAATGATTTCAATACGTTCTTCTTTTGTCAAAGGCATTCTTAAAGACTATCTGTGGGAAAATAAAACCCTGTGTATCATCATTCACGAATTAAAGGTAGGCCTACTCCAGATTCTGAACAAACTTGGTCACATATCGAATCATCGCCTTAAGAATCAAAATAGTATTATGTGTGCAAACTAGATCTGGATGCAGCAAAATATTTCAGTGAATCAATCCAAAAGTTTTTTTTGTTTGTTTGTTTGTTTTTAAAGAAATGCTGTAAGAGAGCCAATAAACATATGAAAAACAAGGCAAATTTTCTAAACATGTACCTGCACAGTTACTGTAGCAGATTCTCTGCTGCAGTTTATTCCAATCACATGCATTTATGCAAATCTTTTAGCTGAAGGCAGATTTATATTTATCCTCAATGGTCAAAAAAAAAAAAAGAATAAGAACACAACTTAACAATGAAAACAATGTTTAAAGAAGAATGGACAGGTGTAAATATATGTTTATTCTTCCTCTGTCAAATCTATTCAGAGTGCATGGCATGACACAAAAGTGCACAAATCAAATGGTCTTATACTTTTAATTAATGATCCATAAAATGATAAATGATTATATTATGCATTAAAAGGTAGCTGTTGTCACCATTTACGTACATTTGAGCTTATTCAAAACTTTGTATATTTATGTAACCGGATCTTTATGTAATTTTACTTGAATATCTATGAATAAGGCACTGATACCAGTATGTTCGGTTGTACGAGATTTGGGACAAAAAGAGTCATCAACTCTAGACAGTACTGCTGCAAACCAATGTCCCCATTACATACATTTAAAGAACATTAATGCTTACTGCTCAACATGACTTAGTAACTGCTTTTAAACGTTTGTTCAGAAAATACATTCGCATTGTAAAAGATTTTGGCTGATGATGATTTCATAGTTTGTATAATTGACAAAATATGTCAATCAGATTTATAACCAAGTTTGTGTTGCAAAAAATACCATGTGTTGGTATTAAAGAATATTTAAGTTTTAAGGTTTAGGACAGGGGACAAAGCAAAAACAAAAATTGAATGTATAGCAAAAAAAAAAGAAAGAAAGAAAAAAAAAAGAAACAATAGAGAATCCAAGGACTTTTAAAAGGTTAACCTATCAATGTGTGGTATGATAAATAACACTAATATTTCCCATTAAAATTTTTCCCATTTTCTTCAAATTCCCCAACAATAATAAAAAACAAACAAACCCAAGTGTTTATTTTTACCCAGAGATTATGTTTGTCATTTTTAACTGGAGTGCACAAAAATGACTTTTGTAAACCTGAAAGAGCCATCCATTGAACAGCATTGTACTGTAAAAAGATATTGAACAAAACATGAGCGCTTAAATAAAAAATAAAAAAATAAAATAAAAAAAAGGTGAACAAGAATCCAACAGCAATGAGAGACAAAAAGGGAAAACATCGTGACTGACAAGAATACAACAATCAGGAGAGTTAGCGACAGAAGAGAAGAAAGGTGTCCAGTGCCCTGTAATTACTGATTGGGTGTATACAGGATTAACAGTGGTCTAGACATAGCCATTCAAAATACACACACTTGGCAAGCATTCGAGGCTAAGCTACAGTGCTCTGTCTCCAAACTCGCTTCATGCACACAAAGCATGTGTGAATAACTCGGTCTCAACTGGCACCACAATATAACTAGAGCAATCTCCAATGTCTCTGGGAAAAAATTGATTTTATTTCACTACGAGCAGAACCATGAGCACTGTACCATCGACTCTGAGGGATGTTTTGTAATCCACAAAATGCTAGAATGACTTCAAATATATGAAAAGATGAAAAGACCTGTGCATTTAGGGAATGTACTATGGCACGGAAAGCTCCAATATATTTGATGAAAACTTTTGTTAATTAATTCATTTCGGACGATTTTACATCATTAGTCCAAAACAGAGAAGGTGTCTGCATGTAGACTAGTGTAGAGACGTGCCAATATTCACATCATGAACATTTCAACCCTTATATCTGCACCTGTACTACTGGGCTGCAATGGCCACAACAGTACTTACAGTTGCGACCTAGCCTAACATCTTATATTTAATACAATTAAATAGTGTTGCTCTTGTATTAAAGTCTCCAGTCATGTTGTGAAAGAACTAGAAACTAACCTTAATCGTTAATTCCATCTATGGAAAGTTATAAATACCATTTACATTGATCCACAAGACATTTAATCGTGGGAAGAACTTGGTGCTTTTCAAATGATAAAGCATGTATCATGGGATTGGCAAATGATGATCAAAATGCAACATTGGTAGCTTTGGAGCTACCAACTACAGTTGGATTGATTTCCAGATAGGTTTATTCCTTAATGGTTCCTGATGGTAAAACCTTTGTTGACTGGGACTAAACCTAGCTTCATGAACATGATTAGCCCTAAAAAAATACAGTAAGAGTGGATTTCCAGTCACATGATGATAAATAAATCTTACGGTGAGGTAGAAACCTTGAAAAAAATTGGCCGGCATTAGGACACATGAATAGCCTAATTGGTGTAGAACTTGGAGGAAGTATATGTTACAAAACTAACATTGACTTAACTGGAAAAAAAACAAAAAAAACTACTGCTTGGCTTGACTTCTTTTTAAAACAGCATCAGACAGAGCTCTCCCTAATACATCTAACTCTATATACCTATATACAAACTACTCACAGCGCAGGTGTGTTTAGGTGTTGAGGTGTCAGTGTTGCATGTTGTGATTATTGCCACTTTTGCCAGCACTGGTGGGACCGATTTTAACCCGGGTCAGGTCCAGAACACTGCTGGGAAAGGACTGAGCTGGTAAAAACTGAATTTAAAAACTCGTATAATATTGCCGCTCATTCAGTATGTGTGTTTAACGGGGGAAATTCCAACATCAG
>JAOUWY010000002.1:25115395-25125676 GCA_025728095.1 Prietella phreatophila
TTAAAATTATAGACTGATCATTTCTTTGTCAGTGGGCAAACGTACAAAATCAGCAGGGGGTCAAATACTTTTTTCCCTCACTGTATATTATTACAACAGCGTATATTTTGCAATATGTCAGCTCTAAGTAAAATGACACATACTGTATTTTAAACAAAAACCTTTATCAAATCAATGACATTACCAATGTTTTTTTTGTTCCTCACAATTTTCTCACATCTAAATATAAACATTTCATATAAAAATTTCAAGCATAGCCAGGGGGTCCACAAATAAATAAATAAAAATTAGTTAAAGAACTGGAACATTATTCAAGTATTATATTTATTACAATATAATTATTCTATATTTTTATTCAAATTTATTCTTATAGTTACTAGCAGGTCTGACTGGTCACTTGAATTGTATAGGTCTACCTGAATAACTTAAAAACAAGTCACCTATAAAAAAAAATGGCAACTTCAATCTGTTGAGGAATAAAAGCTCCAATAAATAACCATTTCTTGTACAAATTTACATAATGTTCAGGAAATCTGTGCTACTGTAAGCTTACTAAAGTTGTTGTATTCAGTAAATGTAAGTTTTGTAGTATGATTCTAATGTAAAATGTAAGTATTGTAGTATGATATCAATGTAAAATATAACTATTGTAGTATGATATTAATGTAAAATGTATTGTAGTATATCAATTTAAATATACGTATTGTAGTATGATATCAATGTAAAATGCAAACTTTGTTGTATGATATCAATGTAAAATGTAAGTATTGTAGTATGCTATCAATGTAAAATGTAAACTTTGTAGTATATCAATGTAAAATTAAAGATTTGTAGTATTATTTCAAAGTAAAATGCAAACTTTGTAGTATCAATTCAATGTAAAATGTAAACTTTGTAGCATGATATCAATTTAAATATAAGTATTGTAGTATGATATCAGTGTAAAATGTAAGTATTGTATATATGATATCAATGTAAAATGCAAACTTTGTAGTATTTCAATGTAAAACGCAAACATTGTAGTATGATATCAATGTAGTAAAATATAAGTATTGTAGTATGATATCAATGTAAAATGTAAACCTTTTTAGTATATCAATGTAAAATGTAAGTTTTGTGGTATTATTTCAATGTAAAATGTTAATTTTTTAATATGACTAACAGAAAATGTAAGTTTTTTAGTATGATTTAAATTTAAAATGCACATTTTGTTGTATATTCTAATATAAAATGTAAATTTTGTAATGTGATTTCAATGTAAAATGTAAGTTTTGTAGTATGATTTGAATGTAAACTTTAAGTGTTGTATGATTCTAATGCTAGAGTGGGGGAAATAAGTATTGGACATGTCAACATTTTTTTCAGTAAATATATTTCCAATGTGGTTATTCACATGGAATATTCACCAGACAACAGTATTAGCTCAAGAAATCTGGAAATATAAAGAATTCACAACATTGAAGTCCATAAATAAGGTTATGTGTAGTAAAGCAGAATGACACAGGAAAAAAGTATTGATACAGACATATTTCAAAACTTATGAATCTTCCAATAAACACCATCATCGCTCCATCATCAACCGGCCACGCACAGGAGCTCCTTGCAAGATTTCTGACCAGGGAGTCAGAAGAATAGTCAGAAGAGTAGCCTAAGAGAAAAGGAGCACTTGGAAAGAGCTCCAGAAACACTTGGAGGCAGCAGGTACCATCATCACAGAGAAAACTATAGTCAATGCGCTTTACTGCTCACGCTCACCCCGCAAGACTCCATTACTAAAGAAAAGGCGTGTCGAAGCTCGTATAAAGTTTGCTACAACTCATTTGGACAGGCCTATGAAATACTGGAGAGTTTAGTCTGGTCAGACGAAAATAAAACTGAACATTTTGGCTGTCAAACCAACAGTGAAGTTTGGAGGTGGAAGCAACATGGTGTGGGGCTGTTTTTCATCACATGGTACTGGCAGACTTCATATAATTGAAGGAGTGATGAATGGAGCCCTTTACCAGGAGTTTCATGAGAAGAATCTTCTGCCCTTCACCAGGATGATGAAGATGAGACATGGGTGGATCTTACAGCAGGACAACGATCCAAAGCATACAGCAAAGGAAACTCTCAATTGGTTTCAGAGAAAAAAAATCAAGGTGTTAGAATGGCCCAATCACCTGACTCAAATCCAACTGAACAAGATTTAAAGACAATATATTCAGAAGAATGGACCGAAATCACACCTGAATACTAAGTATTCTCCACTAAATATTAAATAAATTTCATGTTAGCGTGTTCAAAACATTTTTGGTGTTTATCATTCCTCTTTATTACAGATTTTACATAAATTTTTTATGGACTTTAATGCTCTGAATTCTTTATATTTCCAGATTTCTTGAGTTAATACTGATGTCTGGTGAAAATGTCATGTGAATAACCTCATTGGAAATATATTTACTGAAAAAAATGTTGACACATTTGATACTTATTTCCCCCACTGTAACTGTAAGTTTTATAGTATGATTCTAATGTAAAATGTACTTTTTGTAATATGATATCAATGTCAAATGTAGGTTTTGATTGTTTAGATGATTTATTAGATAATACTAATGAGAACTCGGAACACTTAACTAGTGATTTATGATACATATATACATTCATAAGCAAGGGTGGACAAAGTACTGAGAAACTGTACTTTAGTAAAAGTTCAGTAATTAACTGAATTAGTAAATCTTGCTAAATTAAAAGTAGAGGAAAATCTACTTCAGGGAAAGTCAAAAAGAATCTTTATTGAAAACATACTATATCTAAACATAAAATCATTTTTAACAGATGGAAAAAGCTGACCACAACTCAGATAAATCTAGAATTTGGCTTGCTGGTTAACCAATTTCTTAATTACTTATTAGCACATAAGCAAAGAAAATGAAACTATTTATCTAATTTAACAAGCTAATTTGCAAAACATAATTATTCAGATCATTTAACTACCCAAGTTACAAAACCTAACTAGCTAATCTACCAAACTTAACTTTCTTCTTATAGTTATGTTTTGCACAGCTTACTCACTTTTTAGTAGCTTATTATTAATTTCCATGCAGCCATTAAAACATCTTTTATGCAGTAAATCCAAACCATTTATTTTTTCACAGTGGCAAAGGCAATAGCAATGTAAAAACATGGCATTAACTTTGGTATGTTTGTTGTCAAGGTTACATTCCAACATATTATTGTTAGTGTTGATTTAAATCTGAGATTTAATGTTGACTGGATTTTGGACAGCTGTCCTCATATAAGAAAAAATAGGACACCTGCAAGCTAATCAGAAATTAGTATTTTCTGTGGCCATGGTATTAATAATTACATGCTAGACAGTTGCTTCAGTTAAGGAACAAAATTGAAAATGCCTTTGGTAAAGTTTAAATTTCTTTTACAACCTAAAATTTCTTTTGCTGCTTTGATTAACAAGTATCTTTATATTCAAAGATTTATCAATGTTAATATAACACGACCCAGTGGGTCATGCTAACAGTTCAAGAGCAAACTCTTTAAAAAGCTGTTATATTATGTTATGATATGGCTGATCAGTATATAGCACACATACAAAAGTGGAACGTTCATTCATTCATTTTAGGTGACAGCTTTATCCTGCTCAGGGTTGTGGTGAATCCAGAGTTTATCCCGGGAACACTGGATGAGACATCAATCCATTGAAAGACGCCATGCACACCTATTCACTCATTCATACACTCATTCATACCTAAGGGCAATTTTAGAGTCAACCCAAACAGACATGGGTGAATATACTAAACTTCACTCGTATGAATACGGAACAAATGGAACTCAAATGTATGGTGTCAAAATTCAGTTTGTATCCTTTGTAATTGTTTTGCATGAGAAGCCTCCGAATGTTGTATAAGCAGCTTGAACAGCACTTGTGCGGCAAGTATACAATGAAAACACACCTACACACATTTCTTGAGCTAGAAAATCACTCATGGTAATGAATAACAAGCCTCATTTAGATATTAGATATAAAAACCACTAAGCCACCAAGGTTACTGAGAACATATGAAATGTATTTACAGTATTCCAGTGTGCTGAGGTACATTTTATTGTACATGTTTGAATGTTTGTCAGGGCCAGAAACAGGCAGATTCACTATTTCCTAGCTGGGAAAGTATCTACTATTGTGTAATGTGTTTGACTAGCATAAAGACTTGCCTTACATCAGTATGGAAGCCAATCTGAGTCTCTCAGTAATCAATTCACCAATAAATCATTCACATAATAAAATTAACTAAATATAAATAACAAAATATTATCATATTATCCTGCTGACAAATACATAATTAGTTGTTTTGATTTGTCAGTAGCTTTGCTGCTTACTCTTTATCGACAGAGGTGGAGAATACTTGAGTATTTTTGAGTACAAGACAATTGTATGTGTAAACTTTCAGCTATCATAAGCCATCGTACGTTTCAAAATCCTACATTCCATCCAACATGGCTGACTTCCTGTTGGGTGGAGTCAGATAAAATCAAGTGAACTTTGTGGTACATGATGAGTTGAATAACCATAACAAATCTTGTGCACCTCTGAGCAACTTCATCCCCTCCACTGACTGTTTTTGGTGGTGCTGTAGAGATCCTGAACCATACCTAACCACTACATACATTTTTCATTTTATGCAGGTCGGATGTGTGTGCAAAGTTTCGTGAGTTTTCATGCATGACAAATGCCAAAAAAATGGGTGAATGTTATAAATAAATAAATACATGCATTAATTAATTAATTAATTAATTTAAAAAATAATAATAATAATAATAATTGTGAAAACACATTCCAAAAACTTGGAATGCTCGGACCCTAATAACGAGAGGTCCCCCTTCACAGGGGGATGAAGGACCCTCGCACTGGCGTGCAAGTTGAACCGGGTTAAACCGCACAACGGGCAGAGGTGGAGACATGATATGAACAGTGTGGGGGCAAATTGTAATGGTGAAGATTGACATCAGGCCCCGGTGAAGAAGAAACTGGTGCCTTACTTTCATTGTGAGCTTTTGATTTAAATGGCTATTATAGAATTAACACTGAGGTTTTTGCGCATAGATTTGTTATTATATTAGTAAAGCTAGGGGAATCAAATATTCTGGCAGGCAAGACTACATTACAGATACGTATTACTGGCATCAGAGCTTTGCCAGTGACTTGTTCTGATGTGACTTATTTTGATCTGATACATCCTAACAAACAAGCTGAACACACATGAATACACATGACTTTTGATTGGTGTGTGTACCCAAAAATGCACAAAGAGACACTTGTTGACACACACATGCTAACACTGATGAGCTAATCTTAGGGACAACTAAATGGAATACTTGAGATACATTTTTGTAGGTGAACTTATGTTTCACATGAGGCTGACGAAACAAGTTTGGTGAATTAATTTCACATTAAATGAAATGTCAATCTTTTTTTTTTTTTTTCCATATAAGTGGCACTGAAACTAAAAGCCCAAAAGTCAAATGGATGTAATCAGGACTTGCTATTGAGTAACTAAAGTTAAACGAAAGTTTGAAGCCCATCATTCAAACCAGTACAGAATTATTCACACTGTCTATTTAGGATCACATCATTTAGGGCAATAACAACACCTTATTCACTGAACCCTATTCAAATTAATCTTCCACCTTAATTCTCTAGGTTTATGTGACTGTTTTTTAAAGCAAATTAGACAAACACTCGAGTTAATTAACATGAATCCATATGGTAAACCCATATAAACTCTTTTTCAAGTGCAATATAACAGTTTCAGTCTGGGTGGCACTACTTCAATGACTCATAATTGTTACATTACTGTAATTAGTAGTGACCCATTAGTAGACATGCACAAGTAGAGGCTGATCCAACCAAACCTCATCAAGTTATGTCTTCCTGATAACCACTTCCTGGAATGATAACCACTTCCTGGTTTGGCGTGGCATACCATGCAAATCCATTTGCAGCCATTATGTCCTCATTTGCAATATCCACTATTCCTTGGCAATTTATAATCACATATATCTCAAGTTTATTCTAACCAAATTGAAAGGAAATCCACTGAACTGAAGAGGAGTACGAAAGAGTTTGTGAAAAATATGGGGAAAAAATGCATAAATTCCAAAATTAGCCAACTTACTTTTGGGCGGAGTCACTCAAAGCAAAAGTTAGAAATTTGTACAGTGACATTCATGCTCATGACAAATGTCATGACTGTCAAACCAACTGTCTCCTTACCAGTGAAACTTTTGAATCTGATTTAGTATTGTGTGTCAAGCAAATCTACTGCCCACCATTGCATCCTCATTTAAGATATCCACTATTCCTTTGCAATTTATAATCACATATGTCTGGAGTTCATAATAATTAAATGTCAAGTGAATCTGATTATCTTTGTAGAAGGAGTATGAAAGAGTTTGTTAAAATTATTTGAAGAAACACAAAACTTTCAAAATGGCCAACATCCTGTTGGGCAGAGCTAATACAAGCCAATGGGAATTATGTCTGACATGATGTGGACAATGTCTCCACCATAATTTGTAAATATCAGTTTGATGAGTGAGCCAAATTTCCTTGAATTTTGTGCAAATTTGTATTCAAAACCTAGGTGGTGATATGGAGCTCAGGAGGCACACCTATGCTAAACTGCAATATCAAATGAAAAGTTGTCCTAACAGAAATAGAAATGTAAAGTTTGATGTGTTTTCAGCCATTGTGAGCCTCGCAAAAACACTGTGGGAATGTTTGAAAACCCCACATTTCAGCCAGCATGGCTAACTTCCTGTTGGGTGAAGTCAGATACAACCAAGTGAACTTTGTTATACGTGATGAGTGCAACGACCATATCAAATCTTGAAATACATCAAATTCTATTCTGCTGTTCGGGGGTGCTATGAAGCTGCTAAACCACAGCCAAGCCTAGTTACTACATCATGTTGTAATTTTCGCCAGATATGACGCGCATGCCGAATTGAATTAATTTTGAAGCATCACAAATGACTCAAAAATTAGTGAAATCAATAAATAAAATAATAATAATAAATACACCAAAAACGATAGGGCTTCGGCGCCGCCAATGCTTGGGGCTGATCCTATAGGGCCTCACACCGTCGGTGCTTGGCCCCTTCAGTAAATTTTTGGCTTGGGGGTCCGCACAGTGGCTTAGTGGTTAGCACGTTCGTCTCACACTTCAGGGCTGGGGGTTCAATTCCCACCATGGCCCTGTGTGTGCAGAGTTTGCATGTTCTCCCCGTGCTGCGGGAGTTTCCTCCGGGTACTCTGGTTTCCTCCCCCAGTCCAAAGACATGCATGGTAGGCTGATTGGCATGTCCAAAGTGTCTGTAGGGTATGAATGGGTGTATGAACGTGGGTGTGATTGTGATCCATCCCTGTGATGGACTGGCACCCTGTACAGGGTGTACCCCGCCCTGTGCCTGATGCTCCCTGGGGGATAGGTTCCAGGTTCCCCATAACCCTGAAAAGGATAAAGCGGTATAGAAGATGAATGGATTTTTGGCTGGATAGTTCCACTTTTAACTGTGTAAGAATTTGACACTCCTGTTAACTGATTTGCTCATTGTGCCAAGAGGCAGGACCTAAACCAGTCATTTCTCAGATTCCTAAACAGAAGCTGAAATTGTTCAAGAGTCTCTGACGTTATTACCCTTACCTTAACATTATGCCCCAATTGCACTCTTTAATGGAGTAAGCCAGAGTACTTGCTGCTATAAAACATCTCAAAACTGTGGAAAATGTGGGTGACCTGGTGGTAGGTGTTGGTGACTCACAGCTCCAGGGTTCCTGGTTTGAACCTGAGCTTGCATTACTGTCTGTGTGGCGTTTCTCTACATGTTCTTCCCGTGCCCATGTGGATCTCTTCCAGGTTCTCCAGTTTCCTCCAACCTCCCAAAAAATCCTGATAGATGGAGAGGTGTGAATGAGCGTGTGAACGTGTATGTGTGTGAAAGTGGCATCCCATCCAGGATGTATTCCCACTTCACGCTCCATATTCCCTGGATAGACTCCGGATCCACTGCGAACCAGAACAGGAGGAAGCGCTTACTGAAGATGAATGAATGAATATCTTAATTCTTTTTCCCACCATCACTAGTTGTCTTGTAACCTCCAGAGAACGTCTATGTTCATGTCTAGAGTTATGGATTGAGGAAACAAGACACACACACACACACACACACACACACACACACACACACACACACACACACACACACATGGCCAGGATACAGATAGTCCCGAGTTTTGATTTGCTACCAAGTGGAAAAGCACTAAACGTGTAGAAAAATGGTACAAGCTCTAGGAGAGACAGTAAGGATTCCGTGAAGAACCTTAAAGCAGAATGTTTTTTATAACTGAGTGAGAATCTTTAAAATAAACTTTCCAAATAACTCTTGTATAACCTTTTCATTCCCCAAAGAATGTACTCAGTTCAGGGAATTTTCTAGTGTGAAGATGTTTAGATGAGGAAGCGTTCATATGCGGGAGAGTTCAAGGATGTTTATACGTGTATATACACTAACTATCTGTTTTGGTTTTTTTTTGCCTGAGCCCACTGATTGGCTAATTAGATGTCACTCTGTACAATCCATTTCCTGTTTCCCTCCAACACGTGAGTAAAGCTGTAGATACCATTGGCAGGATTTCAGCCTCCTGAAGATCAGAAAAAAAAAAACCCTCTCTTTTCTTCTGTCCTTCATACACAGATGTTACGGTTAGTGTCCAGCATAAAAGGGAGAAGCTTGGAGACTCACAAAGAGGAACAAAACCACCACAGGATGCTGTGCTTCCTCCTCCCTGAGGCCTGGACATAAACGCTGGGATGGACATGTGATGAAGCAAAAGGCGTTGGTGGTCTCACACACATGCGCATAGCCCCCCCACACACTTTACTATTAGCTCCACCCCCTCGTCCCCTCCAAACCCAATCCAGCTTGACCTTCAGCCTAATTGGTCTATACAGAGATAGAGGAGTGCTGAGAAAAGGAGGAGGCAGCAGCTGGGGGTTTTTATGCTGTTTGGGAGATTCCCAAGCCTCGGCAACGGTGTTGGACAGGTTCAGGCTTGAGAACACACACACACACACACACACACACACACACACACACACATAGCCACTGCTAAAGGGACAAAGGCCTTCAGTTGCTGCCCATAATGTGTGCAGAGATACAAACACATCATTAGTGCTACACAGAACTGAGCCCTGATATTGAATCTAGTGTGTTAAATTTAGGCACAGCATTTCTGCATTTTATGAAATCTAATCATTCAGATCATATGCATAGTTCTAGAAAGAAGATGACTGTTATATCGATCAGGTTGACATTGTTCTCTGTGGACAATAGTCAAATAAATGTGATTATATTCTTAACATCTCTCAATCATGTCCCAATTCCTACCACGTAGTCCCTGATAGGAATACAACAGTGTGCAGGACAGCCAGGAAACCCATCTTCAACAACTTACACTCCACTTATAGTGGTGTATCGACAGAGAAACATAAGCTATGATACATTCTTGCTTTTAAACCCAAATGCGACTCGACACACTTCAGAGCGATTCTTAAATCAGCTCTTTTACAGAGAACCGCTTAATACGTATAGGCGCTGGAGTAGAAACGATAACCTTCAGGTTCTGTGCTCAAGACAACTCCGTATGTTTATTCCATCCAACCCAACATCCACCCCCTCCTCAAACAAATGTCTTCCTCAGCTGAACTCTCACACAAATGCAATTGTGTCACAAAGTGACCAATTTCATCTTCTACCACAAGGACAGTCTATTCTTTGCTTCATCTTTCTCTCTCGCTCTCATGAAGGAGTTTAGCATCCGCCTGGCGTGCCCCATTGTGGACATCACTCCCTGCATAAACAGTAACACACAGTGGAATAAATTGATTTGAGGTTGACCCTGAGAAAATCTGATCCCTTGTACAATACAGATTGCTGTGTCAAAGGTTAAAAAGACAATGGCATTAGTATTATTGCAGCTAATTAATGCCCTGCCTACACCTACATCCAAACCCAAACTTAACCTCACTGACCAAAAGCTTTTGGCTCTTTTATTATTAAAATAATAGTAATAATAAAAATAAAAACTACAGTTTTTGTAAAATGCAGTTGGGACATTTGCCAAATGGTTAAATATAGCCTATCCACCCCCCCACACACACACTTCCCCCCCAACACACATACACACACACACACACACACACACACACACACACACACACACAC
>JAOUWY010000002.1:25204230-25218428 GCA_025728095.1 Prietella phreatophila
ATTGCTTGCTCTTCTCTCATTAAACATCGCTGAACTGCACTTGCATCCATCCCAGGTCTCACTTCCTGACAGAACTATCGTGTCTCATGGATGTTCCACAACATTAAATGCAACTATAAAAGGATAAAAAGTATGACATGTTGGTATTAATAAATTCAGAACTCATAATCATTGGCAAATTGCTATGGTATACGAGGGCAGTCTGAAGTGAACTTGGATAATACAGTGTAGAAATTTTAATCCAAATGAAAGGAATAGGAGCTGATACAGATGTGTGTGATTACTCTGCAGGGGTGAAGAGAGAGGGAAAGGAGGAGTTAAACGCCGGAGATGTTGATGTGAGCTCTGGATCCTCTCCGTACATCACATCAAACCTCACATACGCGCAGGAGGACTTCCAGAGATTGGTGGACCTCACCTGCTATAATGTCTCCAACAACAAGGAGAGCATCGTGTGTGCTCTAGAGAGAGCTCTGAACAGAAAAGGGCTTGCTAACATAGCTTCTAACGAAGAAAAGTAAAAGCGTAGCTACGGCCGTAAAAACATTTGCATGTTGTTTGATTCTTGTTAATTGGCTACATTTTTAACCATAGCGTGTTTAACAGTTTCATAACTCTAAAATTCACGGATGGCAGTAATAGAGTAACCATAAAAATAATATGCTTTAACAAAGTAATCATAGTGGAAACTAGAACTCTTACAGTTAAGGAAACGTTTGGAGTAAAGCTGGAAATGTAGGTAAACACAAATACAAATAGCCCTAAAAAGTGCAAAACAACGTAACCACTACAAAAAGACTGTATAGTACATCTTTTATATCACTCGCTATGTGTTATCCTGTTTAAATCAAATTACATTGGAACTGTTTAAATCAAATTACATTGGAACTGTTACTGAGAGGGCATGATAAGGAAGTACACCACATTCCCTAGAGTTTCCTGCTGTAAGGAAATGGATCCCTTTTAAATCCACTTCTGCCTATATCCTATATCCATCTTCATTTGAAATTAACTTGAAATGTTCTGGGGGCAAGTAAAGTGTTTCTGTACCTGCTTTTAGTCTTGTAGCTGCGAACTCTTACCGCACACAATCTCAAAGCTTGTTTGTTTAATCGTGCATTTAGTTACCTTTTCAATTAAATTAAACTGGCTGAGTTAAAAATTTGCTTTATACCAGGTTAAATTCTCGCATCTGATTGGTCAGAAGGTGTTGCTTAATATATTATGTTATAGCAACAACTCAGACAAAGACCTGTATGGTGGCTGCATAACATGAATGGATTTTTTACAATGTGGACAATATTTCATATGGTAAAGTTTGTTTTGTTCTGCAAGGTGAGTCCAGTGCTAGTGCTTGGTACAGCTCAAGTTCAAGTTCTGAAGCACAGAAATGTTTTTAGGTGTGTGTAGGGGAAGACCACCCACTGGTCCAACGAAGATATCCAACGGCGTGACAAATGGCTTCATACTTCTTATTGTCTTCCCTTTATCTTTCCTTTAAATATAAACATTTAAATTAACAATTTGTCAACATTATGATTATGTTTTTACTTTATCAGACTCCAATAATGAATGCTTCTAAGAGATATTAAAATTCCAATCTATCATTAAACATCTCAACATTTGGTTATCCTTTTTAACCCTTTACTTACAATCACATGCACACACACCAATCAGCCTACCCTGCATCGAGAACATTCAAACTCCACACAAGGCCGTAGCAGGAAACGAACCCCCAACCCAGGAGGTGTGAGGTGAATGTGCTAACCACTTAATTTAGAATAGCATTATCTCTAGTCAGCGGCCATAACCACTACTATCTGAACAAGTTGACTTATTTTACTTCTCTATAATAGTAGCTTTGTTTAATCCCATAGTTTACCATGTACACTTAACTAGAATAATATTACAATAATCTGAGATTAAGGCTCACCCTATTTAGATTGGTCAAGCAACACTATGTTGTTCTAAACAGAAATTCCTTTCAGCCTAAAATCTCGGTTGGTGTGCCCCAATACTCCACCTAAACCTAGATTTTAGCCTGTACTAGCCGGTACTAACCTGGACTCAGAATTGTGGTAACATGGACTTAACATAATCTACTAGAGACAATAACTTCCTGGTAAATCAGAATAAATTCAAATGTAACAATTTATTAACCAGGTAATTTCAATAATAATTCTTAATCCAACTCAGAAGACAACAAGCAGTCATCAATCATATATAAACATCACATAAAACACAAACAAGAAAATAAGAGGTGTTAACCTGGCAATGAAACTACACTCAACAATCGTACAGGAGATCTGTCTGCAGGTTCCCTGAATCTTTTGCCAGCTCTCCCTAAATATCAAGATACTCTGTAGGACCACCAAATGGTATTGTTTGTGATTATAATTGGAATGCTCAGTTGGGATAAATTCACACCTTCATTATCTGTATACCATGTTGATATTTCTGTAAAGCTGCTTTGAGAAAATGTCTATTGTAAAAAGCGCTATACAAATAGAATTGAATTGAATTTGGGTCCACTATTCATGGGGTCAGTTGGCATTTGTGATTGAATGGGTCTTCGATGGCTGTGGAAGGGGATGTAAATTATTTACCTACAGGAGTTGATTTGTCTGAGGGACCTTGTGAGGGTATGCCTTCAACGGCATGCAATATGTTTCTACGTTTCTAGATCTTAATAGTGATTTGAACTGCTGTTGATGGAATGAGACCATTTGAATGATACTAAATATGTATACTTCTAATTCACATGAAACATACTACCTAATGAGTTCAAAGTGATCTCAACACCGAGAGAGAGAATGGTGTGGGGAGAAAGATAAGGGAGCAATGTAGAAGAACAATAGTGACGTGTGATCTTCCAGTTTCTAATCAGTGTGATGTGCTATCTCGGATGAAGATGCTAATTCTGTGGGAGAATGTTAATTTCCATAAGAGTCCTTTGTCTACAGAGCGTCCTTGGTCCATGAGATAAATTGTAACTATAAAAAAATTACAAAGATAAAAATATATACAGTATAATGTGTCATTATTTAAACAATAAATAATAAAATTAGTGTTGGCAAGTTGTTGTAGTATTAGAGGAATTAAAACAATTTGAGATGTGCTGGTTTCCTTACATATTCCATTATATATTTTTGCTTTCCTTGTATCCTTGTGTCAGTTTCAATAGCCTTGTAAAGCCTTTTCTAAACATATCTTTAAACAGTATGCATGTTATTCTGTAAACATCTATGAATAGCAACTGTTTTAATCCAGTAAATCTTCATAAGTCATTATATCCTTCATCTGCTTCCATAGCTGATTACTAATCTTTTTTATAACTAAATAAGTGGGGCTCCTTTAAATACTGGTCTACATTAACAGATCGTAAATAAATAAATGCCTTTTCAGACTAAACATTGTGTCGGAATGTGCATCATTTCATATTTAAGCTGTGGTTTACATTCTACATACGCAAGATATGCACCATATGGAGTGTAGTTGAGAATGAGTCAGGTGTACTAGTAAAGGGAAAACAATAATATGAGCAGGATGACTCCAGGAGCAGGACTGGGAAATGCTGTGATATATCACCGTCTGTTCCGCACAAGGCATAGACACTTCTACGCAAGCCAAACATTGCAAACTTTATATAAACAAAATATAATTCTTTACTGATTCTTTAGCTTAAAAGGTTCCCTTAGTTGTTCCAAGCCGAATGTGATGACATCACCCTTGTTCTAAAAGGCATGATGCGAATGCCTTGGAGGACTTTCACATAAATATTTACACACTGGACACTAAGCAGGCGAAGATCCCGTCGAGACAACAAATCAGCTTTGACTAGAAGCATTCTATTAGCCAAGAATAGAAAGAGGGCTGTGAAGTGCCAGAGCTGGAGCAGCATTGTAAAACATCTCTCCTAGTTTGGGCTTTGTGTATTTGGGGAGTTTCTTGGGGTTTAGTGAAAGGTCCCCTACCACAGACCATTATGAAGATGTATTCCAACTAATGACATTAATACATTTGGCAGGCAATTTTAATATGAATAAGATCTGAAGGTTTTTATAAACTTCTACTAGAAGCAAGCTATAATAATCACAATCCCTTCCATGAGACAGCAATTTCTTTGGAACTGAAGTATTTTCAAGCCAACTGAGTTACATTCTATGAGGAAAAGTTCAAGTGCTAGTCAGAGGTCCATGTTGGATGATGCCAGGAAGATAGTAGCATCAAATAACAGAGATATTACCTCTAGTCTTCTCTGATATCCTGTCCATGAAAACGGGAGCAACGTGAAAAAGAGAGAGCGCTTGACAAATGGAGTGTGTGAACTTGACAATCAGTTTTGCGGTCTAGAAACAGTTCAAATGTACAAGGTGTCATTAATTAATACAACCCCCAACATTGAGTGAGTCCGTACATTTTTCCACTATTTGATCTGGAGGAAAAATGCCATTAATCAAAATTTGATTTAATTGGTTTGAGGTGTGTTTCACGAAGCAAGAATGTACATATCTGTCATATATGTGATTGGTTTATGTGCTACGAAGTGAAAAAGCCGATCGAGCATCTTCTAACTGTGGTGATTCCATATTTTTTGCCAGGGGATTTAAATAAAAAGTTGTAGTTGTTGGTAAACTGCTATAAGAGGAAAAATAATCAACTGTACATAAGCATCATCTTAATATGTGTCTTATATTTCCATTTTTAACATAGCAAAACATTATAAATATAAAAGCATAATCATTTAAACTTTATAAAGACACTGTAGTTTTGCCTGATCCATTCAGACAGGACAGCCTTCTTGAATGCATTGGAGAGACTGCTGTGCGAGTGTTGCTTTGGGGTTTTTGGGGGATGTTTTTTTCAACAAATTCCCCCAACTGTCACAAAAGATTGATATTCCACTCTCATGTGCAGATTGTAAGAAAGTTTTAAGTCCACCACTTTGTAGACTAACATGGAAGCCAAAATGCTCCAATATGCTAGGCATTCAGTGGAATCTTCCAGTTCCTGCATGCTAGCCATTGCTGTTTTTCACAACTTGATATGGTAAATGGTCTGCACTTATATAGCACTTTTATCCAAAGCACTTTACACTGTGTCTCATCACACTCACACCAATGGTAGCAGAACTGCCATTCAAGGCACTAACTTGCCATCAGGAGCAACTTGAGGTTCAGTGTCTTACCCAAGGACACTTCGGTATGTGGAGTCCTGTGTGCCGGGAACCGACCTGCCAACCCTACGATTAGTGGACAACCCGCTCTACCACCTGAGCCACAGCCACCCCATATGCTAGTATTTGTTTTGTTTAGCCGCCCCATATGCTAGTATTTGTTTTGTCTTGCTAATATTTGAGACAAAACAAACACAGAAATCTTTGGCAATAATTCAGCTCGTCATGTTTGGGGAAAGAATGGTTGTGCATATGATCCCAAGATCACTATACCCTCAGAGAAGCATGGTGGTGGGATCATCATGAAACGTAACTGCTTCTTTGCATTGCCTGTCATCTAAGGAAGCGTGAATGGAGTGATGTACCAGGACAAAGAGAATTATTCTCATCTGCCAATCTTAAGGGTATTAAAGACAATTTGCCAAGAGGTATGGGCCAAAAATGGTATTGCAATAAAGTACAGATGTTGGTAATTTGTCGTGTATTAATACTTTTTTCCACATTGATTTAATTTTGAGTTAAATGTAATGACTAAAAAAAAGCAGAAATGGGAATAAGTAGCAGAACTCAGAAATGAGTTTCTTCCACTGGATTGAAGAGCACCTATGGGACAATGCAGTTGATGTGGCTCAGTTATCTTGAAAGGATGTCCCTGGGGAAGACTTAGGACCTGCTAGAGGGACTAAATTTCACAGTTGCCTTGGGAATATGTGGGGATTCCTCAGGAGGAGCTGGAGTCTGTGGGCAGGGATAAAGAACTCTGGAGTGAACTTTTGAGTGTGTTTCCACTACCAAAAGTAAGAATACATTTCAAACAGCTGTGTATTGAAGATTAAGGATCTTCAATTGTCCAGCAGTGTCTCTTGGGTAGTCTTGGAACTGATGGCTATTTGATTTTGACCAAAATGATGGGGTTTGTTGGATCGCATGATCCATTATTTATCCAAACACAAATCTGAGTACACAGTTAGAAAGCATATACAGCATATGCATATATCATTAATGCCAATGTCACAACACATATTATATAGCAATACAATTTTCAGCCCTAGCTGGTTAATGTTCATCGTTAAACTAATGACCCATCTGTTCAGTATTCTCTCGATTTACCATCACTTAGCTACAAACAAAATACACACAGGTCCCACATGTACAGTATAAGACTCTGTGGCTTGAAGACCTACAGATGATGGGCAAAGGTGGTATCCCAATGAATCAGTCAGTAGACTCTACCAATGTTGCCAGATTGGGCAGTATCACACCAAGTTGACCTTTTTGGTTGGCTTGTGTGGTGTTTTTTAAAACCACTAATTAAATATGTTTGCCATCTTTTTTATTTAGAAGATATACTAATAGTAGGTCTAGAATTGTTTGAATACTGGATATGTATTGTTGATAACATTGTTAAGCGGTTTTGGATACCATTTGAACAAATGTTGTGTTCCAAACCATAATCACTGGTGGCTATTTGCATAAATATATAATGGCGGGAAAGGGAAGTGGGTACGGCTAATGACCAGTGTTATTTTGCATTAACTGAGGTTGAGAATGGACTCTCTATCTGACAACAGTACCTCTGGTCCACAATTCAAGGCACAGTTAAGGCACACACAGTTATGGCCAACAATGGATCAGATTTCTAGTGGTGGGTGGTGGGTTCTTCTACACAGTGTAAAAAGTTAAGAGGAAAATATGGAAAGAAATTCAGATTTGTTTCTGTTTGGACAGGCCAAACTCTGCACCTATTTGCATAGCCAGATTTGAGTGTTCAGGCTGTTTCAGTCACTTTTGTGATGCGCAAATCGCTGACAGACATATAATGACACATAAAGTTATAGTTCGAGGTGGTAAAGTGGCTGTCTAGCCTAGACTCTCTAACTCGTGGTAAATGACAAACAAGTTTATAACAGAGTATATATATATTTATAAATATATATACTGATTTATCATTCAGTTTACAATACAGCGGTAACAATGTTGTGGTGAAATATTTTACATATACAACATTGGTTCCATTGCCTCCATGTGTGCTTATTGAGATGCTAAAAGAAGGTTGTTGCAGGCTCACTATTGGTGTAACAGAAAGATGTTCGCCCCATTGTCCGGAAATCACAAGCTCAAATTTCAACAATGCACAGCCATTGAGGAGTCCAAGAGAACTGAGCTGTGCTGTCCTGGCTTGAGGGGTGGCATACTCTCTCTCTCCCCCTGTTAATCACAGTGACACTAGCTAATTGTGGTCATCTTTGAGCTCATATATGCAGAAGACGGTAGTTAGTGCTTTCCTCTAAGTTGGTACACTGCATGAGCAGGTTGGCTGGCTTCATGTGTCTCAGAGGAAGCAGGTGTTAGCTTTCACCCTCCCTAGTTTGTAGCTGTCATATGATGGGGAGAGGCAGGTGGAATAACATTAAAGGGTTTTTTTATGCAGTTTTGTATAAGAGCCTGAAAAAGTTCAGAAATTTCATTGCACACTTTGAGTCTTAGAGGCTTTTGGGTGGGGGTTTTGTTGTTGTTGTTGTTGTTGTTGTCTCACTTTGTTTGTGGTTGTTTTAGATTTACTTTATTATAATAATTAACATGCATCTCAGTTATAGTGAACCACTCTCTGAATAGAGTATACAGTAGCTGTATGAATTTACAATCCAGTCTGGTCATTCTGACTCACTCAGGTGTGTGTGTGTGTGTGTGTGTGTGTGTGTGTGTGCGTGTGTGTGTGTGTGTGTGTTTGTGTGTTTGTGTGTGAGTGAAATGGAATGACATTGTTCAGCTGTAGAGATGTTTGGATGGGTGATTTTATCGTATAAAGTCATAGGAAAGTTTACACTGGCTTTTCATCATCAGGTGCTCCTGGCATATACATAGGTGCACTTTGCTGGTATACACTTACCGATTTTAGCCTACATGTTTTTCTGCACAGTATGCAGGCTCCATCTGCTACAGCCATAAACAGAAATGGACCGCTGTAAAACCACTGCTGCCAAGGTATTATTTGGGAAGTAGATTTCCTGGCAAAGCAAAGACAGTGACATGGTAGTGAGTATATTGGTGGTACACATTTATCAAGGGGTGGTTTAATCACTTCTGTGTCACTCCTACAAGCTACAAAGTCTGACTAACAAGGCCAGTAAAATTCGGTGCCAGCCCATTACCAATGTACGACTAGTGTCAGTGTCATTATTGTTCTAAGAATGGACCACCACTCAAATAATATATTCAGGGACTGTAGAGGGAATATACAGTACACTATATGGCCAGAAATGTGGACACCTGGCCATTACACTCATATGTGGTTCTTCCTCAAACTGTTGCCACAAAGGTGGAAGCACACAGTTGTATAGAATGTCTTTGTCTGCTGTAGAATTACAATTTCCCTTCACTGAAACTAAGAGGCCCAGACCGGTTCAATTCCCCTGTGCACAAAGCGAGTTCCACGGAGACATGGTTGGACAAGGTTGGAGTGGAAGAACTTGAGTGTTGTGCAAATCTAGTGGAAAGTCTTCCCAGAAGAGTGGAGGTTATTTTAACATAAAAAGGGATTAAATCTGGGATGGGATGTTCAGAAAGCAGGTGGTTGGTCAGGTGTCCACGAACTTGTGGTGGTTTACATTTATGCTTCTAGTTTGTTTATATTTTACAAAATAAAACAAACTAAACTGATTAGAAAAAAAGTGATAATAATAATAACCGCATGAGTCTCTGTGCTTATCTCTAGCTGGGACTAATTATGAATTGGGGTGATGTAGCTGAGATTGAGGAACTGAGATCACAGACAGAATACAGACCTCACACACCATGCTCACAGTGCAGACATTTCGATCTCTGTTTTTTCTCAAGTGTGTTTCTGGTTCATTTTTCATTTTTCAAACGTCCTGTTTAGGCCATACATAATTCAGTTTTAAATCCGAATACAGATAAAGATACGAACATCTGAAGCACAGCTAGTGTCAATGGGTTACAACCCCACGTCCAACTGGAAGACTATTGCTTTCTGCATTTGGGTTGTGCACTGCATGCAGTAGCACTTAGAATGCAATGCAATGCAAAAGATAGCATTCATAATGTGCATTCCGCAAGAATTTACTAACATGCCAGCTTATTAATTCAGAAGAACAACTGTCTCGAGAGGACGCGCGTTTTGTCTGTTGGGTAGCCAAAGACCTTGGTATAACGCTTTTACTCACGACGCAACTGTATTCGAGCAATCTGGCAACCCGCCACAAGTTAGTCGTCGGGACGCTGTCATGCAGAACAGGTAGAGGACGGAGACGCTGAGCGCGAGAAGATGTCTGTGGAAGAGGGGAGCGCGCGCCCGGCGTCCAGACGGACAGCGGTGAAATGCATGTGGACGCTTTTTCCTCACATCGTGCTCATCCTCTCTCTCATCGGCTACGCCGTGCTCGGTGCCCTCCTCTTCCAGGTGCTCGAGGGACGCTCGAGAAACGACACGGACGAATACCGAAATTTCGTGCTCCAAGTCGTCGCCACCGTGCGCAATCATTCCGGTATGAACGTAGAATACCACTTTATATATTTCATTCATTAATAACAGCTGCTATCTCTCTGTTTCTGTCCTGCTCACGTGTGTCGAGTTGTTCAGAAGATATTAAGTGATTATATTTGGAGTTATTTAAGCAATTCCTTAGTTATGCTACTACTACTACTACTATTACTACTACTACTACTACTACTACTAATAATAATAATAATAATAAAACGAATGTCATTATTTTTTCCCTCCTGATAGAACCTCATAATAGTCTCCTATAACTGGTTTGTATTGCTGTTGCATTACTGTGATCAATTCTAGTGCTAAAGGTTCATTGTTGTTTATTTCTAAATGCTTTGCTGTTCGGTTTCACCGAATTAAAAACGATGAAATGGGAATGTTAAAAGCATGTTTTGTTTTGTTTTAATAACACTGAGCTTGTGTTGGATGTTCAGACGAGTCTGAGGAGGTTCTCGTGGGTGCTTTAGAGAAAAAGATCAGAAAGGACTACCAAGCTGTGTGGTCTCAGAGTTACAAAAACTGGACCTTTTATGGCTCGCTCTTCTTCTGCTGCACCGTCTTCACCACTGTGGGTGAGGGAACACTCAACTTCTCATAGTCTCAATCTGTTGTTGTCGTTGTTGTTCTTGTTGTTGTTTTCTGTGCATGATTTGCCATTTCCTTTGTGACTTCTTTGACGGTTTCTGTTTCATTGGCTTTAACACTGTTACTGTTTTACATGCAAACAAATGAAATGGTATTTTATAGAGCAAAATCGGGTCAATCGGGCCATGTTTTGCCAACTCCTTACCTATGCACACAATACATACCTTTTAAAGTTCTTAAGTTGTTTTATGAAGCCGTTCTTATGTCATTTCCTGTACTATTTAACTGTCAGATGTCCCACTCCAGTGCAACCATTCTGGGATCAAGTAAAATGGGCTGCCACTGCAAAAATGGTGCTCTCTCTCTCTCGCTCTCTTGCTCTAAGAGTGAGAATTATTTGCACAATATATTGTGTACTTTGGTTATAATCGCCTATCATGAGCACACAGAGCCTAAGCATTGCTACTTATACTGTAACCATGCCGACCACAAGAACAGCAGAAAAACAATACGTTAATATTTTCACAGACGGACAGGAGAGATGTTCCTTTTTGAGGTAAAGTGGTTAGTGACTAATACTAAACTGACTCGAATGTAATCCCATTCATTACCAATCAGCCATATTGATTAAATTATTTAAAAATGAAACAGGGAATCGCTTCAAAGGTTGCCTCAGTGATGTAAAAAACAATAATAAGACCAATAATAATAATAAAAACAATTTTTCAGTTTCCTGAGAACATTTAATTACAGTTCTGGGAAAAAGAAAGTACACCCTCTTTCGGTTCATTTTTATTTATTTATTTTCCCCACCTGTTGTCTGAATCCTGGTTTACATTCTGGAGAAAAATGACTACATATTGAAGTCTGTTTTTTTTTTGTTTTTTTTGTTTTTTTTTGTGGTTGCTTATATAAATTATGAGGAGGCGAATGTGAGTGTACATAAAATTTAATAAAAAGAAACAAATAACAAACACTAGAAATACCGCAAAACTTGTGCTACAAATACGAGGCGTAGAGATGAATATGAACGAGACAACGAAATGAATGCAAAGAATGATAAAAGCAAGACAGAGTGAGCGATGCAAAACATAACTTAAATACTAGTGCTGATTAAACAAAAGATATGAAACAGCTGTGAGTGTTCACATGACATGCTCCTGCGGTGCGCAGTGGCTAGTGGGAAGTGTGGTCAAGCTCTGGATACATGACACTGTCACCTGAGGCTATTTGTTCGTTTATAGAAGAAGGACCACACAATTGTTATTTTGGCACCTGTTAAGAAAAGCAGAGAATTGAAGGAGGGTGTATATATGCTGTGTATTCATTGCGTCTCATGTGAGGGAACCTGGCAGTCCAAAGCCTCTGGGACAATTTGGAGAATCTGATTTTAAAGTCTATGCAGACATGGTCTCAGCCTCAGATGCTCTGGCGATGGGCCACAGACTCGGATCTTTTATGTACACTTTTCTGGCCACGAGATTCAGAATCTTAAAGACTGCATCTCTATATACTTCTGGCTGTATCTCTATATACCTCCATGCAGCTGTTTCCTGAACCACAGTGAGAATTTCAGAGCTCTAGACCGGACTGAAATTCACTATACAGTTTATTTTTTCATTTCGTAAAACGTTTTGTTTAAAGCGGTTATATGAGAGTAGAAATGTTAATCTCATGCATTTCTCAAAGGGCTACGAGAAAAGGTGTGTGTGCTTAGTCATCTGCCACATCAGCGAAATTAACTCCTGCTCTCTTTTTGCGTTTATGGATAAAAAAGTACCACACCCTACTACCCACAATGCTCAAATGACCACAAAAGAATCACAGATGATTTGTAAAACAAAATTGATCATTTATAAGGTCTGTTATTGCATGAGAAATGTAGTGACCCTTTACTAAACAGCCAATGTTCTGTCTTATGCTGTGCGGAAACCTTTTGGAAGACACACTGACGTTCATTAATAAAATTTCATCTCGGTCATAAAGCTTAAGCTTGTCCTCATTAGCACAAATCAAATCCTCATATATTCCAATGGCATCAACAGTAATATATATCTCTCTCTCTCTCTCTCTCTCTCTCTCTCTCTCTCTCTCTCTCTCTCTCTCTCTCTCTCTCTTTCTCTCTCTCTGCTTCTCTGTCCCTGTCTGTCTTTCTCTTGATCTACTTTTCTTTGCCTCTCATTGTGTCTGTTTGTTTCTGTATCTCATGATGGGCATTATTTTAAAAGCATGTCTCCGAGGCTTCAACCAACAAAGACTTAGCTATGGTGCTATTTCTGCTATGAACTAACACACCTGATACAAATCATCAACACCATCTGAATATTAGATGCAGATGTCATGGATTTGTACAGACTTCCATTTCAACATCCATCCGTGTAAAAGGAACACTATACTATACCTCTGACAAAACTGTTTCAAGCCGCAGGTGGGCTGCAGACAATAATTATGTATCTACAAAATGTTACAACAATTAGGTGTACCTTATAGACTGTCCACTTCCCCATGACCTATGCACATTATGAGAAGTTTATCACCACACACACACACACACACACACACACACACACACACACACACACACACACCATTGTAGCACACAGTTGAGATTGCTAATGACTTCAAACAATAAATTCTTCTTACATTCTGTCACTTTGCCTAACACACATATAGGGGAGCTTGAATGTTTAAGAACCCATTAGAATTTTCTACATTTCTGCATAAACGTGACCTAAAACATCATCAGATTTTCACACAAGTCCTAAAAGTAGATAAAGAGAACCCAGTTATACAAATGAAACTTATAAAAACTATTATACTTGGTCATTTATTTATTGAGGAAAATTATCCAAAATTATATATCTGTGAGCGGCAAAAGTATGTGAACCTATGCATTCAATATATGGTTTGACCCCCTTGTGCAGCAATAACTACAGCTAAACGTTTCAGGTAACTGTTGATCAGTCCTGCACATCGGCTTGGAGGAATTTCAGTACAGAACAGCTGTATGTTGGTGGGTTTCTTCACATGAACTGTTTGCTTCAGGTTCTTCCACAACTTTTTTACTGGATTGAGGTCCAGACATTGACTTTGACATTCCAAACATTGCTAAACTTTATTCTTCTCTAACCATTCTTTGGTAGAATGACATGTGTGCTTAGGGTCATTGTCTTCATACATGACCCACTTTCTCTTGACATTCATATCATGGACAGATATCCTGATATTCACTGGTATAATTCAGAATTCATTGTTACATCAATGATGGCAAGTTATCCTGGCCCATATGCAGTAAACCAGGACCAAACCACGATACTGCCACCATGTTTCACAGATGGGATAAGGTTCTTATGCTCGAATGCAGTGTTTTCCTTTCTCCAAACATAACCCTTCTTATTTAAACCAATAAGTTCTATTTTTATTTAAACCAATAAGTTCTACATTTATCCAGTAGCCTTCTGGCTTGTTCACGTGATCTTTGAACTGCAGACAGGCAGCAATGTTCTTTTCAGAGAGCAGTTCTTTTCTCCTTGCAGCTCTTCACCATGCACACCATTGTTGTTCAGTGTTCTTTTTTTTATCATAGAATTTTTATTGGAAATTTGCATTTTTAACAGCATAACACAGAACACCCCACCCAACAACCCCTACAAAACAACCACAGCCAAAACCAAAAAAAGAAAGGGGGGAGAGAGAAAATAAATAAATAAATAATACAAATAAATAAATAAAAATCAAAAACAATAAATAAATAGATAATTAAAAATAAATAAATAATAAATAAATAAAAAATAAATTTAAAAAAATTAAAAAAAAGGGGGATAAGATGGTTAGTGTCTACCTCTCCTCAATCTACCTCCAGGGTGCGTGCATCATTGAAATAGGTAATAAATTGTTGCCATTTTCCCAAAAATGAGTCACCCCTAC
>JAOUWY010000002.1:25258365-25271056 GCA_025728095.1 Prietella phreatophila
ACACACACACACACACACACACACACACACACACACACACACACACACACACACACACACACACACCCCTTTCGGAAATGTATTTAATAATTATTCTCCATTTTCGCATTTTACCTACCGTATGTATACGTTTCCATTCATATTTTTCACTTTGCACAAAAAGATTAGCATCTCAAATCATATCGTATTAAGATACTAACCAGGATCAGCTGGCTATAGCATACAGAGCTATCAAACTAGCAAGATGCATCAATATAGTGGTATAATCCCCTCAGAAGCATAAATGTCTGTGAAAGACTACTCAATCTTCTCAGAGCCACCCTGTTGATTTCCCATCAGACCTGGGATTTACTAACACAAGCAATCCAAATCTTTTATAGCTCTGGAGGTGTCATTTATGAGGGAATTGAGGCTGCATATGCAGGATCTAAGTACACTCCAAAAACCAGGAAATATACAACATAGAGAATACTAGGATTTCTGCGTGTAGCGTATTTCAGGGGATTGTATTTGTTTCCTGTCTTGCCCAGGTAGTCAGTACAGTATCTTTAATCTTACTGTCATCTTACTGAATCAGCATTAAAAACTTAGTAAGGTTAGCAATTTGGGGGTTTAAATTACATGCTAATTTTATATTAGCATATTGGGCGAGTCAAACAAGCAGCATGTAAGCTACATAGTGAGTTTCAACAAAGGAAAGGAAACCAACGCCTTAATGAACCAGATTCTGGTGATTATAGTGAAGAAGTTTTGTTCTGTTCACAAACATACAGTATCATAGAGCTCCACCATGACGTTCCCATTTAATAAAGATCCAAACTCTTTTGTCATTTCTTTTCTTGTTCTGAGACGTGTCGTGTGCTTGAGATCACATGCGTATGTGCCAATGTCAGTGTGTGCCTTTATTCATGTGTCTTCAGTATGTGTGTGTAAAGTATCTCCTCAAGGCCATGAGAGGACAGTTTTGTATGCTGTAGATGCCCTGTAGTCAGGATTCAAGTCACATGACTGTGACACTATGGGGGGTATGTACGTAGTTGATGGAACTACAGCCAAAAATAAAGAAATAAATGTTGAATATTAAGTACATTTGTGCACGCGTGTTTGAATAAATTCTTTTCATTGCTTCTCTGTTGCCTATGAGCTAGTATTATGCATTAACCATGTATTAAGAAGAATGGATTGAATGTATTTTCCTGACGCTCTTTAACGGTGGGATGAGCATCTTTAAGACGCACGCGTTAATTAACATTTCCGGTGTGTTCAGTGCTCTGTGATTACAATTCATTCACCTACTAATAAGTGCTATTCATTTAAAAATAAAACAGCAAGTGTTTCTTCAGTAAACAGGTAGACAAGGCTGGAAAACTGGCGTTTCCGATGATCGATCGACACACCGATCTCATTTAGAGCTCAATAACTGCACTGGTTGCCATCTGCTCACAGATCGATACGCGTGTTGATTTTGCTCAGTGAACACAAGAGAATTTAAGAATGGCTCAGCTTGCATTTAAAATTGAGTCAATAGTGATCGTTACATCTGATTTTCACTTGCAAAACGATTTGCATGATGGGCAACAAACAAATGGACAATTTTAGATTATTATACTGATGATTATTTGTATTGATTCATGTCTGCAATGAAAATCATCATATAAGGAATAAAACACCACAGGGTGTGCTGTAATACGACAGCAATCAGCGACGCGGTGTTGTCATGCAGCCTGATGCAACGTGGAGTTATGCAGCGATTTGTTGATTTTCGCTGCAAAACCTTATTTGATTAATTAAAAATGCACTTTTTTACATTTACGGCATTTTTGGCAGACGCCCTTGTCCAGAGCAACTTACATTTATACATCTGTGCAGTTGAGGGTTAAGGATTTGCTCAAGGGCCCAGTGGCGGCTTGGTGGTGCTGGGGGTTTGAACTCACAACCTTCCGATCAAGATCAGTAGTCCAACGTCTTAACCAATAGAGCGACCACTTTTAGAACCACTTAGAGGTACATAGATGTTGTTGAACATCCACAAGTTAGTTCCTGTTGTCGCCTACATTATAGCAGCCTTTCTTTTCTCTCCATGTTACCAAGAAACCGGAAAGCACAAACTCCGCCTCCCTGAAGACTGACACTGGAGACTCCTTCCATAAATATTTAATAAATGTCTTTTTGTTTGTTTTGAAAACCTCACTATATGAACTATACCGTAACATATTAGAACAAACGCATTAATATAGTTTTTGCAGTTCTATATAAAATAATTACCTTTGCAGTAAATTAATGAACAACTTCTGATTGTTCAGAATTCAACATGAATACTTCATCATTTTGTGGCTAGCACATAATGAAAGCTTGGAGACTGTTAGCGTTCCTCATCATGCTAATTGGCTTGTACACATTTCAGTTATTGACGACCAAGCTACCAGGACTGAATAAATCTAGTCTAGTTGTATGTACATGATTGAACCCAATATAATCGTGTTAAAGAACACGGCTAGTATCCAATTAGCATTAAAAAATTGACAGCATCCAGCATTCATTATTATGCTAATGCTAATTACCACCTGATAGCCACACTGCCAATTTTGTCCATATAATTCATTTATATAAGGAACAAGACATAAAGAGCAAACTAACTTTGTAATTTAAAAAAAAAAAAATTTATTTTGTATCTGAAGTTCATAAGCAAATATGTCAGTGTGTAAAGTTCCTGCATCACGATACAAAGCTGTGCAGTATTTCAGCAGCTGTCTTTAAAACCACATTTAAAACAAAACTTTTTTTTTTTTTACTGGAAGCAAAGACAACAATAATATTGAAAAGAAACCAGCGTACTGTGCGTCATCAGAGAGGGTTGAGCTAGGGTTGAGTTTGCAGCGTCCATTTTCATGTAGGCTATTTACAATAGGGCTAAGGCTATGCTTATGCAGGAAGTTTAAATCAGTTTTTTTAATTTCCCCTGTTCTGCATATGAAATCCAATCTTTTAAATTTCATACTCGATTCAGATTCGATGGATGGCAGAAGGATCCGGAAGCTTGTGTGTACACACAAATCGGGTTTGAAGAAATAGGCATGAAGAAGAAATCTGATTAAAACTGGCTGCTTAAGAAACATGACTCAGCTTCTGATGAGGACGACAACTCTAGCAAAAATGTTTCACCACAATTAGCTTAGCCAAACACGATCATCACTGTGAGGAACACCTAAAGAGAACTTGAGAGATAGAGCCTCTGGGAGGTGTGTGTGTGTGTGTGTGTGTGTGTGTGTGTGTGTGTGTGTGTGTGTGAGGAGCATGGGGTCATTGTTACAGCAAATAGCTACAAGGACACTAACTTGGGGAATCTGGTTTTGGCCAATTTTTTTACATTTATTTTTAATCCATCATACAACTTAACTTTAAGAAACTACAAGTATATTTCAAATTGTTCTGGAATAGTTTAGTTATTTTTCTAAAGGTTTTCCCAGACCACCACGCACATCAGTTCAACAAATGGCTAAAAAGTGTTCAAGTGCCCTTGGATTAAAGCTACTTAAGCAATTTATCTGGAGTTTACTTTTTTTTTTTAACAGATGATGTGCACTAGCTTTTGTTTTTGCTTTTTGAATTATTATTTTGTGTACTGCATTTTTCTATGTAATTTTTTGTTTTCTAAGCTAGAGTGTGACGTAGATGGCCTCAGGAGTATGCTGATGCTTAACCAGGAGTAACAACCAGGACCTATTCTACAAAATTGTAGCATAGTAATGTAATAAAAAGAATAAATCTTCTGTTAACACTACAGCATTATCTGAGGCCTTCAGAGTGATTCAATCTGTGTTTCTTTTTCTGAATCCTTAGTATACTACTATTGAACTGAAGACCAACATAATGCTTTAAACGGACTGCAATGATTTTCTACAGTTATTTTGGAAATACATTCATTGGCAGAAGAAGAAAAAGAAGAAGAAGAAGAAGAGGAAGAAGAAATAATCAACTTCAAAAAGCAAAATAAAAAAATTGGAGGCTCACCAACTGAGCATGCCAGCCCAATTAGCAAAATACCAGACAGGTCTGAAGGAAATGAAGCCTTGTAATTGTAAATGTAAAAGTAGCTACGCTTTCAAATGAAACCAAAAATAACAAACTCCAAATTTTATCATTTGGTCGGTTTCAAATGCCTTTTTCATGGAAAAAGTCTACCATCATGTTGATATTTTTGAAGGTGCAAACCAACTATTGTAGGGACATCCTGAAAAGACACAAAGAAAAAAAGAAATATTTCATCAAAATATATTATTACTTATAGTATGACATCCATCATAACATAAAACAGTGGTGATTTGTCACATTTGCTTGGCATTACTATTCAACATAACTGAAAAGAAAAAGAAAAAAGAAAAAGCCATGGTCCCCAAAAAGGCATAATTACAGATAATAAATCCCTTGTAATTTAGCACAGATAGACATATCTAGAATAATTACAAAAAAAAAAAAAAGTACAGTAAAAAGTGCTCACGTTTAGAGGACATGAAAATTGGAGAAAGAAAATACACAACACAGGGGTGGGGGTGGAGCTCCACATGGAACCAATATTACGGTTTACATTCTAGTACATGATTAAATCCTACTGGTTAGGAGCAGACTGTCAAAAGCAAAAAGGTGCAAAGCTCACAAGAAAGCAGGTCATCCTGGAATTCTTCAATTTTAAATATTACCAGTAACACTGATGCTACAAAATGGAGTCTCCCCTTGGAGCCTATCGTGTTTTATTACTACACAAAGTGGTGCATCCTGTTTCAGCCAAGGCAGGAAAGCTTGGTCTGATCTACAATAATACGGATAATGTCCAATACTGACCTAAAAGTTTGATATTTAAAACATTGCATTGATGCAATCCAGTACTGACTGGATCAAGACCAAAGTTGGGATAGGCTAAGAAAAAGACGTAAGCGGGAACAACCTCACAAAAAAATGTGAGAATTTTCATACACTTCTGGGTATCTCGTAAAATAACTTGGTTTGCAAACCTCACATTCATAACCAATCCAAGTGCCGAACAGTCCAATACAGTCCCCAAAAACCCCACTCGTTTTGCACTTCTGTTCCCTAACGCGGTAATGCTTCCACACAGATCTGTTCCTCACTAATGTCATTTAGACTCTGTATATCCTCTGGGCTACAAACGTCACTGTCGTACACTTCTGCACTCATCAGGTCCTCCTCCAGAACCTCCAATTTTGACTTTGGAAAGCCGTGCTGTTCGGATGGCGAGGTCCCCTCCAAGGACTCTAGGTCCTCTATGCCGGCACGGTAGTGGATCATTAGCAGAGTCAAAGCCTGAAGCCGTTCACCTGACTTGACGAGCGCTGAAGTGATCAGGGCTTTGCGACGTGTATCAGTTGATTCCCTCTCTTCTGACATCAGTGAGTTGTTGTGCTCCAGCTCTTGGTCAATCTCCTGCTGGAGCTTATCCAGCATCAGTTCCAGCTTTTGTGATCGCTCATCTGTAGGGAGGCCACGGTACAGGTCCCGCCCGATCTCCTTGACTGCAATAAACACGCTGTCATCCAACCCTCCCTCTTTGCGTGCCAACTTTGTGCCACCACTGGTTGGGGGTTGTTTAGACGGACTAGCCCCTGTGTACGTCTCGGTGTCGCTGCTCTCATTGTCTGAGGTGTTGGGTGTTTGTTTTGGAGAAGGTTCTGCCACTCCAGGACCAACTTCTGCTGCCTGTTCTGCTAGTCTGGCCTTGGAAGCCTGTCTCAGGTTGAGCAGACGGGAGCTGGTGTTGATGATGTGCCGTGTGAGACCAGTGGTTGCCCGGTTGATCGTGGACTTTGCTTCAGAGTCTGCGCTTCGCCGTTCCGCAATCGACAAACAGAAAGGATGCTCAGCAAGACACTTCTCCTGGCACTTCTTGTGGCAGACATAGGCACAGATGATGCACTGTGATGCAGCCTTGGTCCAAACCTTCTTTTTGCAGTAGTCGCACCAGGTGGGATTCTGAAACTGTGTGTCCTGAAAGTTGTGCCGAACCTCAAGCTGCATGGAGCTGTAATTGAGATAATCCCGGGTTAAAGCCGGCATATGGTCCTTTTCTCGCTCACGTTCCTTTAGCTCTTCTTCTTGTAAACTCCCCTCCCTCTCAATAACTGCACTGGACAGGTCTGAGTCTCCCTCTCCCAGGTAGGTGAAGTTTAAAGTGATGTCTCCGTAGCACAGCTTCTCATTGAAGCCCTTGTGTGTGCTAAGATTACGAAGTGCAGTACGGCTGACGCTGGCCCTTGGTTCTGGGGCACACAAGCGGAAGGTGCTCTGGTATTCTGCAGATGAAATACACAAGCATTCCAGGGCTAAATGCTCCAAATGCAAGCTAACATGGCCCAAGCATAAGAGACTGCCTAGCTTAAAGGGATCCTTGCACCAGAGTGCCACGTTAAGGTATTTATGGTTGCTTTCCACATCAAAGACTACTGAGGACTTGTTCCAATGCCCATATCTATTGCGGAACAGAGCCTCAGATGACTCCCAGAGACTCTGCTCATCCAAACTATCTTTTAGGCTAGAGGCACTCTCAACGATTTTGTCTTTGATCAGATCTTGCTTACTGGTGATGGGGTTTGTTGGGAGTTCATCAGTGGACTCTACAGGTTTGTTTATAGGCTTTGGTTCAGGAGTTTTTGTTGGACTTCTTTCAGATGTAGGTTTTTCGCCATTGCTTGCAACTGGAAGAGATTTTTCTGGGGTTTTCTCCACTACAGAGTCACTGCCTTCCATGTTTTGGGATTCACAGGATGTGGAAGGGGATGTCACTTTTATATGGGGCCTAGGAGGGACAGGCGGGCGCACAGGTGGAGGAGGTGGGGGCACTGTTGGCCTCTGTGGTGGTTCAGATGATTCTGTACTTTTGAGCAATGACTGCTTTGGTAACTCTTTAGGTTGGGGTTTGAGTGGCGACTGAAGGCCAGTCAAGGTGAGCTTGCGATTGAGAATTGGTGAGATGGTACCCAGGGGCTTGGAGGCCAGATTGGCCACAGTTTTTTTAGGACTTTGGTTTACAGAGAGCAAAATATCCTCTTTAGCTTCTGTAATGACTGGAGCTCCAGCTGATTTGGGCTCCACTATCAGTTCTTCAAACTCTGAGTCATTATCTTTGCCATCAGTTATGTCCATGGTGGTAATGTGGGCTGGGTCCTCCTCATAACCCCCAGCCACAGGGTATGCAGGTTCTTCCAGGGGACCCAGGGTGTCCTGGAGGGGTCCCAAGCTGATGGTAGGCACCTGGTGTCTGACTGGTCTCTCATACAGGACAACCACTCGATCTCCAGCTTGTTTTAGCAGCTTTGGCACTTGGACAGAAGATGTCACTTTGACTCCTATACAAACATGCAGAGAAAAATATAACGTAATTCATTAGAAAATGTGTTCTTTACATCAACAATTCCTGATTGTAGTCAATAAGGATCCAATTAATAAGGACTGTAAACAATAAATTGCCTGTTCAGTCTTACACTAATTCTCCAACAATGGCAGCTAAACAAAAAGGAATTATACATACCCTTTAGAGTTAAAAATTAGAATTTTTATACTGCTCTTCCACTTTGGGCTTTGCTGCAGAAAATTCTGACATTGTGACACCAACCTCCGATTGCAATTAAGCGATCTCCTTTCTGCAGGTCAGCCTGGGCAGCGGGAGAGTTGGGAGTAACTGTCTCGATGCTTACATGCACCACATCAACTTCTGTTGCTGGGACATGTCGGAACGTCATTCCCACACTGCCATTCGGACCCCTAATGACCTCGGTCTAGAAAACAAAGTGTGATCATACAGATATGCGCAAAATGAAATTGAGGAATTCTGATAACCTGTGAAATCACAACTAAAAAGCATCTGATTTGATGTTCTTTAATGGTGAAATGAATACAAAACTAAACTTGGAAGTGCTTTCTGCCTGCTGCTCGAGTACAAGATGACAGATATTGTTTTAAGACATCACAGTAGACCTACATGACAGCCCCAGTAGTTACAATCCCACGGGCGGGTGGACAAGTTTCTTTCTTTCAAGCAGAAAATACCAAATAATTACAGTGGGAGGATCCAAACTGTGAAAGGCACTCGCCACTCAAAGTAAAGCAGTCTTTTCCACCACATATAAAACCAATCGTGGTAATAACACAATGAACACAGGAGTTACCAAAAGAGGCTCTACAATTACAGCAAATCCTTCTGCGTGGGCTTTAGGCATGGTGTTTGAGAGACTATGGTGCACCTAGAGATATTCCTGCCAACATGTTCTGGGTTTCAGAAGTCCCACATACATTGATGCCAAGGTGAATGATTAACTTACTTAATGCTGCGAATACAGGTGGGAATGCATGTGTGGACAATTTACCAGTTTGGAAAGGAGGGGGTGAATCTATAATAAACCCTTACATTAAAAAAAAAAAAAAAAAAAAAAGTTGTCGGATTCTCCTCTCTCTTACTTTTGCTGCATGATCATTCACCTACCTTTGGTGGGTGTGTATAAAAACGCTTCATTCTTGCCTGCTTGGAGATGGATGACTGTAATTTTGTTGCTGTCATTTGTTATAATCTTGAGAAGGGCACTGATCAAGTTAAACAGGGAATGAAAAACCAGGCAATCTATGCACGCTGGCAAGCCTGCCTCTGATGAATGACTGAATCTTGGATTTTCCAAATGCAACACACAAAAAAACAACCAAAAAAAACCCTCTACTGTTTGCACTCCATGTCACTACAGAAATGTTCATGACATGTACAGTGCCCTCCACTAATATTGGCACCCCTTGGTAAATATGTATATAAAATTGTCTTTGTTTAACCTTTTGTTCAAAATATTCACAAGAAGAGTTTGCTGTCATGGATATCAAACTATTGCAAACACAACAGGGTTATAAATAAATAAATAATAATAATATTGGCACCCTTTTGATCAACACTTTCTGCTACATAGTCTTCTCCTATAATGCCTGATGAGGTTAGAGAATACATTATAAGGGATCTGAGACCATTCCTCCATACAGAATCTCTCCACATTTCGAAGTCCAAGCTGGTGGACTCTCCTCTCTAGTTCACCCCACAGGTTTTCTATGGGGGTCAGGACAGGGTACTGTGATCGTCATGGCAGGACCTTGATTTTGTGGTCAGTAAAGCATTTTTGTGTTGATTTTGATGTATGTTTTGGAGCGTTGTCCTGCTGGAAGATCCAGCCCCGGCACATTTTAAGCTTTCTGGAAGAGACAGTCAGGTTTTCATTTAATATCTGTTGATATTTGGTAGAGTCCATGAGGTCATGTATCCTAACAAAATGTCCAGGTCCTCTGGCAGAAAAAGTCCCAAAACATTAAAGATCCACCACCATATTTATCCGTGGGTATGAGGTACTTTTCCATATGGCTACCTCTCTGTGTGCGCCAAAACCACCTCTGGTGTTTATTACCAAAAAGCTCTATTTTGGTTTCATCTGACCATAGAACCTGATCCCATTTGAAGTTTCAGTAGTGTCTGGCAAACTGAAGAAGCTTGAGTTTGTTTTTAGATGACAATAGAGGCTTTTTTCTTGAAACTCTTCCAAACAACTTGTGGTGATGTAGGGGACTTCGGATTGTAATTTTGGAGACTTCTGACCCCAAGACACAACGAACATCTGCAATTCTCCAGCTGTGGTAATCGGAGATTTTTTGGCCACTCGCACCATCCTCTTCACAGTGTGTTGAGACGATATAGACACACGTCCAATTCCAGGTTGATTGATAACATTTCCGGTTGACTGGAACTTCTTAATTACTGGCCTGATGGTGGAAATGGGCATTTTCAATGCTTATGCTATTTTCCATTTTGTGAAGCTCAACAACCTTTTGCCGCACATCACAGCTACATTCCTTGGTCTTACCCATTGTTATGAATGAGTAAGGAAATTTGGCCTGTGTGATGCCTCATATTTATACCCCTGTGAAACAGGAAGTCAAGGATGAACAAAAATTAAGCATCAATAGAAATATATTTAAAATATAAATTTCTTTCCCGTCATATGAAATTCTTAGGGGTGCCAGTAATTCTGTAATGTCTAATGCTTGTAACCTAATGTTTCTCCATCCTTTTCTCTCTTAATGGTGACGACCACTGTCCAGGGTACTGTCTCAGTGAGTAGTCTTTCACATTTATTAATTTTCTCAAAGCAACAGTTAAGCAAGACAAGTGTTGCAGAATTTTTCGACTTGTTCTCCTGCTGTGTAAAAGATCTCCTCTCATGTTCAGCTGCATCATCCTCATTGCTCACGTTTGATCAGCGATTAAAACAAAGACTCGGGCAATAAAGAAAAATGAACAAAACATTTTTGCTCGAGACAGTGGCTGGTCGTACTACAGTAAGCTCTGTTTCTCAAATAGTCGAGAAAACGTGGGATAGAAAAGCTGCAATCCATGCAGCACTTTCAACTGAGACTGCCTTCACTAATCTCCAGCAAGCTTTCTTCAATCACAATTACTAGATCAAAGTTTGAACACGGCAGAACAGCACAACATGTCCCTTTGTTTCTCCAATTCACAGCAATTTAACGTATAATGCACCCCATAGTGGGTCAATCTGACCGGTCAAGAACTCATCTACCCATCCAATTATGGAGATCTGTTTTATAGGGTTGAGGACAGACTGTTTGGTTGCACGTGTCCTGAAAGTCATTTGACCTAAATTAGGGATTCGGTAGCCAGGGTCTGGTGTGTCTACACTCTTCTTTCAAACAAAGATGATGACTTTTAAAGTTAAAGTTCTCTTTGACACCACAATCAAGATATATGCGAATACAAAAATAAAGCAGTGCGCCTGTGTACCAATATAAAAACCACTACAGCTTCATGCACACTTACAAGCCAAAAAGAATCCCATGGAAACCTCAGAACATTTGAAAAGCACAACCGGAAAAGTAACACTTATTATTTTTCCCAACACACACACACACACACCCCATTCAGACCATGAGAGGGAGAAATGATTTGACATTTTTCTGACGAGAACAAAGCGGAGACATTGAGCAGCAATTATGGATGATTTGGGAGACTGAGCATTACAGGATAATCACACACCTACCAAATGTGTGTGCGTGTGTGTGTGAGAGAGAGAGAGAGAGAGAGAGAGAGTTTAGTGCAGGTAAACGGATGTTGACATTGCTCTGGCTGGTTCATGATGATGTGACCATGCGTCAATTTATGCTTCATCACACCACACACACTCGCACAGCACTTGCCCACATGACAAAACTATATATTGATAAGAAAATTGATCCTGGTTATGTGCTTTTATGAATATGAAAAACCCTGGCGACAGACAACACACACACAAATATGCCTTACAATTCACATGAGGACCTCCCATTGGCATAATTATTAATGTGGCTAATTAATGCTGTGAAACACCTAAATCTTTTTTTTTGAAGACCAGACAATTGTCCCCATAAGGTCAAAACACTCCTCTACTTCGGGAGATATTTGGCAGCCACTAAGACATGCGCGCAATAAAAATAAAAAGTAAATATTTTGTATCTTTTTGGTTCAAATTAAGGATGTCGTTTTTGTAATTACGTGGAGCAGCCAAATGACATTTAGCCAAACATACACACGTGGACATAAAACCACATCGTTCATCCGTCTTCAATTTTTCACTACTCGGAAGCATTAATGTCTAGTTTCCCCTTCTCTCTTGCACTCTCTCTCTCTCTCTCTCTCTCACACTCACACACACACACACACACAACTACAAAACACCACACACACAGCGCACGCTTGGACGAACTAACATTGCCTCTAAACCGAATGCAGAAGCATCACTTGTCTTTGTGCACTCAGACAGGCAGGTAGAGTGAGGCGACTGACAAATTACCCTGGAGAGAGCCCAAGCAAGGCATCAAACATCAGCCATCCTCTCACACATATACAGTGCCCACTCATGTGAGCTCCAAGCCTATGAACATACAAACGTCACGGAATGTGTTTCTACCAGCGCCCGTGCCAGCTGTGTGCAGACGTGCGAGGTGCGTTTTTGCGTAAAGCCTACGCTCGACTCTGCATGGTGACAGACGCCCATTGAAGCCATTGTACGAGGATGCCAGTTGTCTTGTGTGTACACCTGTCGCTCTTTTCCTCCCTCTCTCTCTCTCCTCCCTCACAGAGATTAGCATATGCGAGTATTCATTTTATGGTAGAGAGATAATTTCAATTGATGAAAAAAAACAACAACAAAAAAAAACCCCATGAACAAACCCATAAGAAAAATCGCACACATACAAAACCTGGTACAATGACAGTGCGTGTTTGTGTGCGCGCATGTGGGTGTGTGAGACCATAGAGGAGGACATATTAGATTGTTTCCATATGACCATTTTGATAAAATCCGAAACACAAAAAGCAGCCCCCTCATCTGATAAACAAGCGTCAACATTAGAACAAAATCAGCCTCTTGATCAGCGTAAACAAGGAAAATGAGCGTTAGATAACGAGCGCCAATGCTCCTGACTACACAAATAGCAGTTTGGGGAAACAGATTATCCTCAAACACGATTTCAATGTTGGAAAATTACACAGCTCATTATGTCTAGTCTGAAACTAGAAGCTTTATATATTAAAAAAAAAAAAAAAAAAAAAAAAAGGAAAGAAAGAATGAAAAAATAAAACCTGACTGTTGATCCAAATGGA
>JAOUWY010000002.1:25311831-25322967 GCA_025728095.1 Prietella phreatophila
AAGAATGTAGTGTGAGCGCATTAGATTTAATTCAAACAGTTTCATTGGTCCACTGTGACCTGTTGGGTAATTTCATTTGTCTGATATGACTAGGCTAAATGTTTTGGCGGCATGAAACTCGTTAGCCCGTAAAAATCCATAAATTAGCCGCACCATTGTTTAAGCCAGAGTGTGAAAAAAAAAAAAGTAGCGGCTCATAGTCCGGATATTACGGTACACCTCATTACAAAAAAATTGAAAAAGACAGATTCCTACAGGTTTTCTGGTTACCTAAACCAGCACTGCATCGATGGAAAAGTACTGTTCTACTGCCCTGCTGATGCCCTTAGCACACTCGCAAAGTCAATACAGAGGCGAACGAGGGAGCAAGGAGATCCAAATATGTCCCCAGGGTGGCGTCCAACCCGGTTCGATATTTCTATATATGAGCTGGTAGAATTTACTGGAACAATAACGCCACCTCAACAATATGGACGTTTCACTCTGCATAGATGAACCGGTTGCGACAGACCGCAACCATGGCGTACACACTTAAGACAACACCTGGACCTTCAGGAAAAATCAACCAGAACTTTAACAAGTTACCTTCTGCCAAATATACATCTTCCAAAGAAAACACAGATCTCAAGAAACCAGACAGACCGGGGAGAGTAAGATGACTAAAATATAATATGGTGATACTTTAAAAACATTTCTTTGATTAAAATATGGCAATAAAAAAAAATTGCTAAACAATTTGATGATACTTTTACAGAACTTCCACAAAAATCTATTCATTATTTAACAGAAAAAACGTCAAGAAAATTTAAGAAAAAAAAATGAACTCTGAAATTAAACATTTTATGTTTTAAAGATTCAGCACAAAAGTTTTAAAGCAAACAAGATGCTTAAATCAGAGTTAAATTGTTCTAAAAAGATATCACAGCGCTCATGATATCTCAAACTAGAGCTTTTCATTGTTAAATCTTTCAGCCAGAGAACCAAAAAGGTTTCACAGTGTTAAAACATATCAGAAAAACTACTAAGCATGACTACTTGACCGTGTTTGTCATCTTCACCACTCTAACATTGTCTTTGGATCTGGTAGTGAGGATCTTTATGCACTATGTTCACTTACAGGCCATTTTATTAGAAACCCCTATTGCAACACATTGTATTGGTGTACATTTAGAGACTACAGTTCGTGTTTTTATACCTAGTGTGTATAAAATCATCCTCTAGACCAGGGGTCTTCAATCTTATCCAGAAAGGGCTGGTGCAAGTTTTCATTCCTGCCAAGCAGAAGCCACACTTGATAGTCTATTGAAAGTTATGCTCAAGTGATTAAAAGGGTGGAAGTAGGTGTGGCTCCTGATTGATCGGAATGAAAACCCACACCAGTCCCTTCTGGATAAAACTGGAAGCCCCTGCTTTAGACCATAATCAGGGTGCGTCTCAATCAGCCCCCTAGTTCAGTAGTCAGGACGATGATCAGGAAGTCTGCCAGTTTAAGGGCTGTCACAATCACAAAATGCTTCCGGTGCACTGGAACTTTCGCTCCCTAAAAGAAAAAATAATAATAAATCCCACAATCCACCAGGGAGCATCCACACTCACCATGTTTCCTTACTGGAAATGGCATCATGTTTTCTGAAGCCTCTCGGCACGAAACAAAATGGCATGCTCTCAGGATGTTCGAGACATGTGGACCTAGAGCATTGTTTTCCACTAGAAGTTCCTCAGGAACCGATCTAAAACGCACTAGAACTAGACTACTCTAGAAACAGACGTAGGTTATCAGCATTACTGAACTATAATCTGTTATAAATAAAAAGTACTTAAATTTGAAAAATACTTAGCTATCCGTGATAACATTGTCCCCTTTCTGTTCCATTGTCACTATGGGCTCCCAAGATTACACAACGTCCCTTCTTGATGGCAAACAGGTAAATTATCTATTTATTTGTTGGGGAGATTAACATTTCATGTAACCCCCTAACTAGCCATGTTACTTTGCTTTTAATACAAGCACTTTTAATACAAGCACTAACTATAGAAACAGCTAATAGATGAGAAGCTAGTAAGCATGCCACAGGTTCAGAAGTGATGCTTCCTAACAAGATGAGTACAAGTAAACAGCAGTAACATCTGATGTTATAACATGAAACGAGTAAAATGACTGATGATTGTAGTGAGAAATATTTAATAGCAGCTGTAGGCATGTTCTGCTATTAAATTTTCATAACTTAATTGTCACATCAAGACACAGTGTAGCAGGAAGTGCATAAAAGCAGTGACTTTAGCAGTAGTTGAAGGTAGTGGTTTTGAAAAGCAAGCACAGCCAGGCTACATGATTGACAGTCACCAGTCTATCAAGGCATCAGTGGATCAAATTTGGTTCATTTTTCTTCCATTCAACAAACCTAGAGCACCACAGAGACCAGAGTTTGTCTTCTAAGCAGATATTTTATGAGAACATTGTCAAATATTAGCATATATAGCATGACGGTGCAATGGATAGCCACCTCCCAGTTGCAGGGTCCCTGGTTCAATCCAGTTTCATCCCATCTCCCAAAACCATGCAGGTACAGTCACTAGACTTGTGACTTCACACTGCCCCAAGTGTGAATGAGTGTGTGCATGGTGCCCTGCGATGACTAGGTATCTCACCCAGGCTGAATTCCTGCCTCACACCCAGTGTTCCCAGGATAGGTTCCGAATTCACTGCCACCATAACCAATATAATATAATACTGAAGATTAATTATTAAATTTACAAAAAAAATCCCTGAGCACAAATTTAATCTCAAACTCAGTTTGGTCTAAAACAAATTAACCTACTGACCCGACACTGAGCTGCTTCAGACCAGCACTGTTGGCCAAACGTAAATTAATGTAAACTAGAATATCAGGACAAACAGCCTAGAAGGGAACCTCATGAGGACACCAAAACACAATCCAAATTCCAACATTATCAAGCTCTTAGAAGAAATTATATATTGGCAGCCATGACAGATAAAGTAGAGACGACTGCAGTCTAGCTATCGCAAAGGGCAGACACAAAAATATCCTGGCTGGCACAAAGAGAAAACGTATGCATGTTGAATGCCAGACATATCTGGAGAACTCTAATCAGGGTGAAAATTTAAAGGAAAATATTGGGACACACAATACATCCTAGAATGTGGGATGATGATTAAGCAAGTCATCTGCAGCCATCTATGCCACTTTCATGGACTACTATCCTATATATTCCTGTAGTCTCTGTTTTTAGTAAACGTACAGACGTGTAAAAAAAATAAATACACAAAAAAAATTTTTTTAACATATATTTAGACAAGAAAACATTTGATCCTCTTTGCAACAGTGCCTATTAATGAAGTCGAGACACTATCAAATGAGACGTAAAACTGACATTTTGTAGTAATTTTTACTATTTAAATGAGCAAAATCAGATCAGTCACATGGAAAAAGTAAGTACACCCTTACATCAGGTGTTCAGGATTGTGTACCAGTGATTAGAACCTGCTTAGGGAGTGCAGGTGGAACCCGTCTTATTTATACCCCTCTTATATCCAGTGTCTGGTGTTCCCTTTGTTATTGAGGTGTGTGGTGTCATAATGCCAAGACCTAGAGAGTTCTGTAGATTTTAAAAGATCTCCAAATTATTTGAAATACACCATTCCACTGTAAAGAAAATTATCTACAAGTGCCGCAGATTTCAAACTGCCAATTGGTCCAGGACTGGCCATCCCAGCAAATTCAGCCCAAGAGTAGACCGTCTGATGCAAAATGAAGTCTCCAAGAACTACCAAATTTCATCACTGGATCTGCTAGTAAGTCTTGCAACTGTTGGTGTCAAAGTTATACAATCAAGAGACACACTGCACAAATTTGACCTGCATGGGAGGCATGCTAGGAAAAAGCCTTTGCTGTATAAAAAGAACATTAGATGAAGACTACAGTTTGCCAATGAGCATATAGGCAAAGACCAGGCCTTTTGGAATAATGTGCTCTGGAGAGATTAATCAAAGAGTTGTTTGGACAAAGTAATAGCAGAAATGCTTGTTGCAAACCAAAGACAGCTTTTCAGGAGAAGCACGTCATACCAACTGTGAAGCACAGTGGTGGAAATACTATGGTGTGGGGTTGCTTTGCCTGCGTCAGGGACTGGACAGCTTGCATTCATGAATCAACTATGAATTCTGCATCACATCAAAATGTGAGGGTATCTGTGCGAAAGTTGAAACCTTATGGACCTTCCAACAGGATAATGAATAATGATCCTAAACACACTAGCAAATCCACCATGGAATGGCTCAAAAAGAAGAAATGAAGGGTTGTTGAATGGCCTAGGCAAAGTCCAGATTTAAATCCTATTGAAATGTTTTGGGGAAGATTTGAAATGGCAGTACATGCTAGAAAATATTCAAATATCTTGTAACTGAAGGAATATTGCATGGAAGAGTGGTCAAAAATTCCAGCAAGCCTGGTGGACAATTACACAAAATGTCTACAAGAAGTTATTTCCGCTAAAAGGGGCAACACCAGCTTCTGAGGCCAAGGGTGTACTTACTTTTTCCACAGAAGAATATCACATCTATTGATATTTCTGTTGAACAAATGATTTTAAAAAAAAGCTAATTTTATCTTGTGGTTTTGTTCAAGTACATCAACTTTACTAATACGCACAGTTTCAAACAGGATCAAATGTTTGCTCGTCCAAATACGTCAAAAATGTCAACAATATCCATGGGGTGCATATTTTTTTCAAAGGATTATATAAGGGCGTGTGCATGTTCATATATCGGCATAGGAATGATGATGTGGCTGTTTTAGAGATTACAACTTAAGATTATACTTTATTATGGTTATCCCATCTCAGACATTTTATGATGATCTGATATCAGTAGGATGCTAATCAGATACTGATATCCTCAGCATACCCATGCTCTCTGCATGCTTCTGTTGCAAAGTTATGCAAAAACTCAGGTGTGATGCCAGCGTTTATTTAACGTTCATGGAAGGAGTCTCCAGGGACAGTGCTTTGTAACAGTTAGTCTTCAGTGCTTTGTGGTTTCTCAGTAACATGACAAGATGAATTTTTCATTTCATTAACTTTAGGGGAGAGAGAGGGTGGCGGGGGATAAGAAGATGCAGGTGAGGGTATGACGTTTTATATATTGCTGTAAGTGATAACAGGAACTAAATTGGTTCATGGGCATTCCACAACATTAACGTACCTCTAAATGGATAAAAAAAAGGATGACGAGCCGTTCTTGATTAAATATCAAGAGGAATAAAAGACTTCCGGACATGCTGTTATAAGTACAATGAATCAACTTCATGACAGTCAAGCCAGCGAAATGAACTGAGTATGAAACAGCATATCCTGTATTGGAAAAACATGACCTCTAATAACCTTATTTTCACAAGAGGTTGACAGCGTGACTGCGAGCCTCTTAGAGGGAAGCAACCCTTGAGGCACTGTTCGAACGTCCAGGCAACACGACTGCTACTCCACCCAGAACCAGCTTCTCAACAGAAACTTTTTCTCAACCTCAGCTAAAAACAACTTCTCAGGTGCTTACTAAGACCTGGAGTGACCAGCTCTATGACAGGTCTCTAAACCATTCACAGCTAAAACACAGAAAGCATGTTGTTGGTCAGCACAGTTTGATGAAAACACAGGACACATGTCATCACTTAAGGAACATTCCTTGTGGGCGGTTGTGGTTCAGGTGGTAGAGTGGGTTCTTCATTAATTGTAGGGTTGGAGGCTCGATTCCTGGCCCACGCAACTACACATGCCGACGTGTCCTTGGGCAAGACACTGAACCCCAAATTGCTCCCGATTGCAAGTTAGCACCTTGCATGGCAGCTTTGCTACAACTGGGGTGTGTGTGTGTTTGAGAGCCAGTGTAAAGTGCTTTGGATCCACTAAGGTTCAAAAAGCACTATCTAAGTGCCATTAAATGTTTTCTGCATGTTTGCCATAAAAAACAGTAACCGTCAAAGTTACCTCCTATAAGCAAAGACAGCTCTAACAGTTTATGCAGTGATTAGACATTATAATAGAATGATTTTATGCTAATGAATTTTCACAGAACAATCCAAATACCCAAAGGGTGTGAAGTCACCGGATGGTTTTTTCGGTGCTACATTAGAAGCACACTGAAATGTGCCTGAAAATGTGTCTTCTGAGAAGAATGAAGAGTGTTTCTTTTTAAAGGGAAATAACCGAACCACACCTGACTTACCACATAGGCCCCAAATCACTTCGTATGCCTTTACATCGAATTTGTATACAGCTTTTTTTTAGATTTAAACATCTACAATGTCAGAAAAGAACATCTTGAACCATACAGGTTTCTTTACTTGGGGGCCCTTTTGAGGAACTCAAACAGAGGGATTTCCTTTCTCACACAGTTCCAAGAGCAACTCCTTTAGAAAGCCAGAACCCTAAACCACACAATGAATCCTTAAGGAATCATGTCGTAAATAAAAAAAAATAAACGCATGTCCACTAGATTCTCGAGAGCAAGACGGTGGTGTGTCTATATGCAGCAACTTTGTGCTCGCCGAACCTATTCTTCTAGATGCAGAACATCTTACCAGAAAAAGGTTCCATATAGCACCTTGTACTTTGTTAAACCATTTGAGGAAGGGGTTTCCCCTTTAAACAAAGCTCAAAGTAGAACCCATTGAGAAAACTAGAACCCCTAAACACACACTTCACCATATAATATATACTCATTCCCTTTTGGGGGAAACCTTTAAAAAGTTCTATCTATAAAGCAGAACCCACTTAGAAAGCTACATTATGAACATGAAGGTTCCACTAGATCCTGATCCATACCTGGTTTTATTGTATTAAACACTCGTATTGTGCGTCAAGAACATTGAGGGATGTCAGGCAAGCTTTCCAGAGAACCCTTGGCATATCTTCCAGGAACTAATTTTCTTCATAGTGTAGAATTTGTAACTATCTCAAAGGAGTGTTTCCAACATCTCGTGGAGGTGATCCTACAAAGAATCGAGGTGGTTTCAAGAGCAAAGTGAGGCCCTACCCAGTATTAACACAGCGTCTCTAATAAAGCAATCGGTGAGTGCATGCGTTATGACAGCCTGTACGAACTGGCCGAATATTCAGTGCAGTAGTTTTTAAAAGTTATAATAAGGAAGTTGTGGTGTGCCTCTCTGATGTACACACTTAAAGTGTTAAACTGAATCATTTCTTGTCTTGTCACTTTAATCTTGTAACCACCTTTCACCTGGAAATGTGGATACAGTGTCCACCTGAGTGACAAGGGTAAGTAGTTATTTTGGAGAGTGCTGGGGATTTAAAATAAATAAATAAATAAAAGGAGCACGGTGAAGGACCTTATCTTGTAGTTGGGCAGCGTGTGCTTCTTCTTGATGACCCTCTTGAGCTGGTTGACGATGATGGAGGTGAGCTGTGGCAGCGGGCGGCCCTCAAACTGCGACTTCACTTCGAAGTCGACCAGGGGGTCTTCCACGAAGGCGAACGACCAGTGCGTGAAGGGCAGCCGGCTGAAGCACAGGCGCAGGCGCCCGGCCACGCGCCGCATCTTCACGAACAGGTAGGCGGACTTGCCGAACAGCAGGTCCACGTCGACGGCCAGGTGGAAGCCGCCTGCGTACTCCAGGTCCACCTCGAAGCTGAGCTCGTCAGGCATGCCGCCGTCGTCCAGCGGCACGGGTCGGACCAGACGCGCCGTCTTGAACACTGGAACGGAGTCTCCTAGCGACACGTCGCGCAGGCTCAGCCCTTCCAGCAGGCGGCCCGCAGTCTTGGTCTGCAGCAGCTCCTCGAACTCCACGCGGATCTTCTTGGTGACCCAGTGGCGGACCAGCGGCGTGTCGCGGAGCTCGCGGAACAGGAACAGGAAGATCGCGTTCAGGAAGCCGCACGTCTCCGGTTCATCTTGCAGCGGTGGTGGAGGAGGAGGAGGAGGATGAGGAAGAGGAGGCACTCCACACGCACCGTCTATCAGCTGTTTGGACGCGTCCGGTTGCTCCGGATTTGTGAAGTAATCCTTCAGCGCCGGATCAGGCACCGCTTTGACGTATTGCACTGTCCCCGCTACGGGCTCCGGGTTCCTCCGGTACAGCAGCGCGAGCTGCAACAGCAGCGTCACCACCGCCCCCATAAACGCCGAAATTAAGATCAAGTAAATCATTTTTTATTATTATTATTGTTATTTATTAAAAATTAAGATCACCATGTCCGCCGCCTCGTTAAATCACCGTCATGTTGCCGCTGTTAAAGCGAATTCAACACAAAGCGAGTTCCACCTGGACGCTCATAAAGCTGCCATATCATCCGCCTGCCTCTTTCCGGGGCCCGGTCACAAATTCTCCCCTGGACGACACGTAGAGCACTACGTAGGATTCCTCCCTACAACTCTACACTGCTCCTGTGTAGGAAGTAACAGTCCATACGAGACCGAGCCTTGGACTCTCCAGGCTACACCCGATTGGACGGAAGGACGTCGCGTCATCGACGTCACGTCAAGGCGTGGTTACGTCGTGCGTTTGAATTCGAGCTTTACACACTTTTTTATTTTTAAAGCTGCAATACTTGATTGATTGATTAATTAATTAATTAATTGCACAAATAATCTGGAAGATATATAGATTATGTTTATAGGGAAAACAAATTAATTTAAGCCATGATCTTTGAACCAGCGTAATAAGTGGCTGAGAAAACCTATTTGAAAAACTGATTTCCGGTCCGGAACGTTTGTCTAGCACATGTTACTGGAATAAAGTGGGTGTGACGTTGGACGCCCGATTCGTGGATATGCGGAAATTAAGGGACCGTCTCTAAAGTTACATACGACATTGTTAAACACGTTTCTAACTTCAATAGCATTTGAAGGGAATGACTTACAGTCATATAACCCACTGTACAGTGTTCATTTAGGTGTCAGGTATGATGCACACCTTTTAGATTTTTGATATTTAGTAAAATAAACTATTAAATCATATGTAAATTAGATATGAATTTCACTGCAGAATGGGGTCATACACAAAACATACCATTATTTAAAACTCAATAGCATTTGAAGGGAATGATGTACCTGACACCTAGGTGAACACTTTACAGTTGGTTGTATGACTGTAAGTCATTCCCTTCAAATGCTATTGAAGTTAGAAACTTGTTTTGTGAACATTTTTGGATTTGTGAACATGAACGGGAATGGGGAGGTAGATTTAAGGAGTAAAAATAAATAATAATAATAATTCAAATGTCAAACCCACCTACATTAGTGATGGGAAGTCCGGATCATTTTACTGACTCAGATCTTTGAATCTTGTTCAGCAAAATGAACGAATCTTTTTGAGTCATTTCGTTCATTTCAGCATATTTCAGAATATAATAAAATGTTAAATGTTAAATTCCCCAACACATGTAGTACTTAATAATCTATCATATAAACTATAGGCTAATGCAACCAAGGCTGAATTAAGAGAAACAGAAGTGATTAATTAATAGCTTAGTATAAGGTCTTCAGGCTATGCAGTCTGTCAATTCGCCTTACCTCCAGATTCAAGTCTTCTTTTGTCACGTCACATTTGTCATGTCTGTTTCCCGGAAAGAGATATCATTTGTTCACGTCTCAAGTCTTCGGGTTCGAGTTGTTTGTTCATCCCGTTTCAGGTATTGCATGATGCATTGCCTATGCTGCAGTCACCGGAAGTACGAACGACTCGAACCCAAAGACTTGAGACCTGAACTGATCAGTTCTGTTTCCTGTACAGAACCTATGGGGATGTTACAGTGCATGCACAGTCAAAAAATGAACGAATCAATCTCCGAGACAGCTTGCTTTTCCGGAGTCATATTAAAGATTCATTCAAAATGAACGAATCGTTCTTGAACAATGCATAACTAGCCTACATTAATGTTAGAGACACAGTCTTGATTAAAAATAAGTTACTAATCTAACCAATGCACTTTCAACTCTGGAAAATGATCCTTTTTTTGATGTAAAAAAAAAATGTTGGCACTTAACAGAATGACTGATGTTTGCCCAACATTAGCACCATTTCAGTTTGATATAGGAGAAATTAGCTAAGGTTACTTGCCAAAAGGCCTTCGTTGCTTTCTCAACACACACAAAACACTTTCACCAGTGTCTTCCTTGTATTCCTAAACACATCTAACTTTAGTCCACTGTTGATAGCCAATCCGGTAATCCACTCCGATATGGTACAACTATAAAGAACTAATCTATTTGTGACTTTTTTTTACCTACAGTATATGATAGTTTAATTTCTATTGTTCTCACTGCTGCACACTTTCCATGATTTCCATTCACCCATACAAATTTAATTAGTGCCAAAATCTCTTCCAATGTTCCATATACTTGGAAAGTATATACAGTATATACTTCCGAGATTCTGTGTCACCTTCCTTCTTTACTACCTGCTTTATTTCTTGAATGAAGAAGAAAATGATTTGTTAGGTCTGGGTTTTCTACATTATAGCCCTGTTTATTTATGTCATGAGTTGGTCTTACATTATTCATTACACTATTCCTAGCGCAATAAACAGCTTGAAGGCTTATTGCTGTTTTATTGCTCCTCAGCTCAGAGGGTATGATGTAGACAAGCAATGTTAGAGCCAAGTGTAACAACTTCTCACGAAGTGTTATATGATCACATAAAGTGGTTGGTACAAGATACACCCAGTGATAAACACAATAGTTATGTGCACCTATGTTGTATCTATACACATCTGCCATTTTATGAGGTAGAGCAACCTTATAGATGCACTGTGGAGGTGTACAGTTACAATGGTTTGTGTGAATATATATATATATATATTCCCTCTAATTTGTCTATCAGTAGAAAAGGACCATCACAGGATCACATACCATATAGGAGCACTTTGTAGGAGCACGAAGTGTTATATGAAGTGTTATATGATCAATGCCCCAGAGGGTTAAGGCAGTGCTGGAAAATAATGGTGGCCACAAAAAATACTGACACTTTGAGCCCAATTTTGACATTTTCACTTAGGGGTGTACTCACTTTTGTTGCCAGTGGTGTAGACATTAATGGCTGTGTGTTGAGTTGTTTTGAGGGGACAGCAAATTTACACTGTTACACAAGCTGTACACTCACT
>JAOUWY010000002.1:25477159-25489670 GCA_025728095.1 Prietella phreatophila
TAGACTGATCATTTCTTTGTCAGTGGGCAAATGTACAAAATCAGCAGGGGATCAAATACTTTTTTCCCCTCACTGTAGTGTAGTGTACTGTTTTGTAGTGTACTGTTTTGTAATGTACTTTACTGGAGTGTACTGTAGTGAATGTCTGACCTTCAGCCTGGATTATGAATTATTATTATGATTATGGGTAAACTGGTGTAAGACATGTTGCATGATGACTTTTTCCTCAGGAATGGATTAAACTTTTCTCTAATACTCCTACTGCATCCCCACCATTAAAATTATGGACTGATCATTTCTTTGTCAGTGGGCAAACGTACAAAATCAACAGGAAATCAAATACTTCTTTCCCCTCAAATTATGGATATTTAATAGACTTAAAACACTATGGATCTAAATTTAATGTTCTCACTTTTTATGCTACCGGTAATAACTCTTAAAAATAATGTGACACTAGACACTTAAACCAGTGAAGGCTGTGTGAAGTCTTTGGTTATAAAAGGTAATCTAGTAGAACTGATTGTATGAATGTTTACTTTCACTGCTGCTGCTGTACTTTTATGACATTTAACGTCAAACTCTTTGAAAATGGGAAGTAATATAGAGTTATACATTTATAATACCTTGAATTTTTGTTTTATTTTTATAACACATGAGCAGTCCACACAGGAAAGCCCTCTCTGGCGATGAGGCCGTTGTTTCATACATGCGCGTACTGGTAGTTTGTGGAAATGAGCTCTTTCACACTCATGGAAATGAGCTGCATTCAACAATAACTCGCTCCATTTATGCTCCCGTCTTTCTGTTAAAAGATAAGAGTTTGGTGTTTTTTCATTGCCACTGTTGAGGACTTTTGCATTTGTTTTGCATAGAAGGTTAACACCTGCTGACTGAAGCGCAGTAGAGAGTAGGTTATTCCCCAGAATTTTGCTTTGATTGACCATCCTGAAGTTGAAACACCTCTCCAAAGGTGAAATTGATGATCTTTACAAGACATGGCATCCTGAGGTTGAACCCTCTTCTCTTTCATTTCTCAGAAGCAGTGGATCCCAAACGTTTGTCCCCTGAACCTTTTAAATCTAAATTTGCGTCAGGTCAAAATATTTGCATCACTTATCCCTGGAGATGTTAATCAGTCTAATGTTAAGTGAAAATTTGCCTGTTGGGGGGGTTACAGCTCTTGTTGCTGGTTGTCATGTTTTGTCTCTAAAATGGCTTTTTTAGAACGCTGGCTCCGTATTTCAATCAGAAAGTTGTTTCAGATATATTATACACTGGGGAGAGAGCTTGGCCTCGTCAGTGTCCATGCACATGAATCCGAAATGTACATACCCCCTCGCTGTACTCATAGCTGGCACCTTTTCCTCTTTAGAGATTTTGTTGCCTAACTTGTGCTGGGATGTTTATCCTCTTGTGATGTTCTTCTAGTTTCTGTCTATTTGAAGCACTTTTTAGGAGATGAAGACACTCTAGCATTGAAGAATGATTTAGCTAGCTAAACAATGAGATTTAATGTTGCCCTAAATTAGATTCGGACTTTATATGCGCGCACACAGTGGGGGGTATTAAATATTGAACACATCACCATTTTTTACTGTAAATATATTTCCAGTGAGGTTGTTCACATGAAATTTTCACCAGACATCAGTATTAATTCAAGAAATCCGGAAATATATAGAATTCAGAGTGTTAAAGTCCATAAATATAGTTATGCTTAATAAAGTGGAATGGCACAGGAAAAAAAGTATTGAACATGCTAAGAAAAATCAGTTCTCCAAGGTAAGGAAAGGAACCAGCTGAAATCCGTTAGTAATTATACACCCTATCTGTGCAAATTAATATCAGCTGGGTTAGTAAATCGCCTTTCTTTAAAAATGCTTTGTTACCAAAGTGTCACACAAGAAACATCTAATGATGGGTAAAAACAAAGAGTTCTCCCAAGACCTTCACAACCTTATTGTTGCGAAACATATTGATAGAATCAGATACAGATGTATTTCGAAATGTCTGAATCCTCCAGGAAGCACCATCATGAACCGACCACGCACAGGAGCTTCTCGCAAGATTTCTGACCAGGAAGTCAGAAGAACAGTCAGAAGAGTAGCTCAAGAGCCATGGACCACTCGGAAAGAGCTAACCTCATTGGAAATATATTTACTGAAAAAATGTTGACGCGTTCAATACTTATTTCCCCCAAATTAAATGAAAATTCTACTTAACATGTCATTGTGAACCAATTTCCATCACTCTCTCAAACCTCCAGCGATGCCACCATAACGAAGCGCTGGTTGGGAAATCCTGCTTTGTTGTGTTGTTTTTGGTCACCTTCCCGTTTTCTGAGTTTGCTCAAGCATATCTTAACTCGAATGAGCCTTGGGCACAGCAGGAGTGCCTCGGCGGAATATTGCTTGTGCTATGAAGCCCGTATGTGTGCTCTTGAATCTTTTGCCAATGCTTCAGGGAATGGAATTTCAGATCCGGGTACATCTTAGTTTGGAAGCGGTTATGTAACGAGGCACAGTATCCAAGAAGAATATTATCTCTAGGAGAATGGTTGAGAAAATATAAATTGTACGTATTTTACTGAAAGATCGAGTGGTATTATTTCATGTAAGGTTATTCACCATAAATTCTGAAAATGAACTCCAAACAAGAGGATTTAGAAAAGTTTTGGAAGCACTGATTTACTCTGTACTTGAGTGTGTGTATGTTGATGACCCGTAACATGAACAGCACATTCCCCACACAGCTCATTTGCATGTAGTGACGCCCACAACACGCCATAGAAGGTCAAGTGCACAGACAGCTCGGAACATGAAATGGAAAATCAGGGTGAATGTCAATTCAGATATTTAATAATACTAATAAGTGAGTGGTAAATCGTCTTTCTAGGGTTGCATTCGCTCACTTTCTGTATTTTTTCATACTTTTTAATTAACTCCAGCAATATAAACGTTGAAAATGTTCTCAGTGGTTCTCTTTGTCCCTGACGCAGAGAATTAGCATGCGGATGTTTTTTTGGATTGAGACTCTAATAAGGTGCTCTGTATAAGGGCATCTGGTGAATACTGTGTACATTATAATACCATGTTCTTCTGTGGGTTGTATATGATAACGTTAGGAAATGGCTAAAGCCTCTGGTATACTTCATTATTTATTTATTTATTTATTTATTTTACTATACTTCGTACAATCATACGCATTGCCTTTCAAAGTATAGTCCGTTTAACGCATGTACATTATGACAGTTTGGACTTCCCCTCCTTTCATATAAGAGTCAGTACAGAGCAGTAAAGCAGGTTTTAGGTGTGAAGGACGACAATGACGAAGAATCACAACAACACAAAGAACAATCCCAGGGCAATCTCTCGCTACAATTAGCACTTGTATACAAATTCTTATACACTTTAAGGCTAAAATTATACAAAATGCGGGTTCTTTCTAACCTGCACTCGTTTCCTTCTTTTATGTGTGTTTTTCTTTCCTTGACTACCTTGAGAATCAACAGCCCTGGGTCACTGTTGCCACCTTGTGGAACAACTTAATTGTGCAGGAGACTTAAATGCGCATGTGCGACTTGTGCACTGTTAGAACAATCAGGCAGTGTGCATGCAGTACACGCATACTCTGCCGATGGCCAAATTTGCTTCGCGCATATTGTATGCTGTTCCTAGCATACGTGTAAAAAGTGAAGCATAATTTCTGCTAGCAGCAGAAGTAGCGGTGCAACGTGTCTACAGCAGTAGAAGATTACACAGGGAAGGATTTTCAGTGCAGTTGCATCCCCGGTGCAGATAAATAGAGGTTGCTGTGGTTTCAGGCGGGTCCCGAGGTAGGAAGTTGTAAAATTGCAGGTGGACACAAAAGGGAAGAGAGCCACTGGAACGCTCAACGGTGAAGTGAAAATGGTGAAAGTGTAAAGACCCTATTGTTGGGCTCTTGAGCAAACCTTTTTCTCATCGGCTCAGCTCATTTTAATCGTTTTGGAATAAATGTTAAAAATAAAACTAATTAATTAGTTATTGCTAGCAACAACCAAACCCAGTCCCTGAATTCGTGCTAGAGCACGTAAACACTGCTGTGGTTTTGTTTCAGATTACTGTGGCAGACGTTCTACATATTTGTCATTTTGGTGTCTTTTAATTAGCACTATTTCTTTATTTTTCTTGGGTAGCATGTGACTGGGAACATGTTAAATTCCCTCCAGTCCTGCTTCAGGGGAATCCTGTGATGTCACACTCTCAGCTACCCAGTTCCACATGGAGGCCTCGGGCCGTTCTCATTTTCCACCGGTGTGGAAAATAACTCCGAGGCTTTTCAGAGCTTGAAAAGTACACACATAGATACAGTCTCTTGCGCTCTCTCTCAGAACTGATGTATAGCGAGCACGTTGTCTATTTCTGTGTGTGTTCTCTTTGTAGTTTAAAACATGAATTTAGGTATGCTGAAATTCACATAGCTAAGCGACTTGTTTTAACTGCTTTTCACTTCTGGACGTTTTGTTCGGATGGGTCATCAGAATTCAGACCAAAAAAATGACTACTTTTGAGTGACTTTGTGAAATGTTAGACGCCGTTTGTGCTACCGGATCGGTTGTAATTATAAATGCTTGATCGTAAGGAAGTAATCGTGCTTTTACTCATTTGCTTCAGGTAGAACTATTACTCAAATATGTGCCACAAACATTTAATTAGCTTAATTACAATATTGCTGATTATCAAAAGGTCTGTTGGTGTTTGGTGTACTGTTAGAGCAGCTATGAGAATGTTATGATCATTTTGATGCGAATGTAACATTTAATGATTGTAATTTAGTAGTAATAAGTTTGTCTGAAACTATTTAAAACTTGAAGTGATCGGAACTTTTTCCATTCTTCTGGGGAAATTTATCAGTTCTAAGTTGAAGTGGTGGGGAATTCCTGGTCATGTAGACGCTGTGTGTGTGTGACGATGTGAAAGTAACGTACACAGCTTCGGTAGTCATGTGTGTGAGAGAGAGATGTGGTTAGGTCTGTACTATAATATAATATATAATATCCTTCATGATAAATTGTAACATTTTTCTTTGATGTCATGGCAATATCATTTATAACAATGGGTTTTTGTACTTCGTTTTTTTCCATATGCATTAAAAATTTTATACTGAAACATAATGGTAAAATTGAATCATAGCATTTTATTAAAAAAAATAAAAAATTCCTCCTGTTCAGTGTTAAATTGTTTGATTTTTCTTTAAACAATAAATAAAAGCATAAGCGAAATTTCTCATTTACATCGCATCTGTACCTGTTCATGTGCATCACTTATCAGAGAAATGTCTTTAGTTATCTTAGTGATTTCCCCTCCCCATACTTTCAGCTAATATAGTACTAAGCAGCACTTTTCCTTAACACTGGGGTGGTACCATTATCTTTAGTACATTTTTAATATTTCACTTGCACCTGGAAATGTACATTTACGATACGTTAAGCTTAGTAATTATTAAACCATTATTTGTTATTTGAGTAAAACTTTATATGAATTTATTTACAATTATATTTATCTGAAAGATAAATGTATTTATTTCTATATATTATATGAAACTTTTTAGTTACAATAATATATATCAAAGGCCCAAAAGGTGTACATAGGGCTGGGCTATAGGACAATACAATATCCATATCATAATAAATTGTCACAGTATGCTTTGAGATAGATAGATATATTGTTTAAAAAATTTTTTTACAAACTTTCTTTACAACTGTAAAAGGGGGAAATAAGTATTGGACGCATCAACATTTTTCTTGCACATAACTTTATTTATGGATTTTAATGTTGTGAATTCTTTATATGTCCAGATTTCTTGAGCTACTGCCGATGTCTGGTGAAAATTTCATGTGAATAGCCTCATTGGAAATGTGTTTACTGAAAAAAAAAATGTTGCACATCATCCACCCATCCATCCATCCATCCATCTTCTACCGCTTACTCCTTCTTCAGGGTCACGGGGAACCTTGAGCCTATCCCAGGAGACATCGGGCACAAGGCGGGTACACCCTGGACAGGGTGCCAGTCCATCGCAGGGCATGTTGTACATCCATGTTTCGTAGAAATTAGAGTTCGACCGATAGTGGATTTTACCGATACCGATAACTAACTTGGGTAGCACCTTCTAATAACCGATTAATGAACCAATAGATTTTAAAATCGATACTGAATGACAACATAACGCTCAAAGTAACACTGCTGAATTTTATTACAAAAGTACTGACTGCACCATGAGAATGTACTGTACTTTATAAAAATGAAATAAATATCAATGTATATGAACTATGCATAAAGTAACAATCCAAATAACAAATAAAAATTGAGACCTACAAAAGAAATGAAAAAACACTTCAAATAACATGACAAAATTTGTCAGCGAGGTTTTTATTTCTCTCGTACTGTATAATGACCCTTCTCAGACGCAACCGGGAAAAACTATCGGTGTGGATTTTTCCTGATAGCAGATCGTTCCAGCAATCGGTTATTGGTGCCAGTTACTCGGAAAAACCCATCATTTGGCCGACCTATTGTAGAAATGCCTTTGAGAATCATGATGAATCATGAGAATCATTTTAGTCATATCGTACATCCCTAGGTACCACCCAAATGGTGAGGAACGATACCGTTCAGTGCCCAGACGTGCTTTCACTTGTGTTTTTGGTCATTACCTTCAAGTCTGTGTCTGTTCAGTAGAACTGAAACTCATCAGATGTTGGTTGTAGAGCTTGTGTCTTTGAATTGCTACTACGAGTAGACCTGTGGATGCTTGTGGTTTGAGTTTTGACCCTTTAATCTGTATCGGGCTCCTCTCCTTTGGTGGCACTTCACTGTGGCATGCCAGTGTCTCCTTACTACAGTGTTGTCACATGATTGTGTTGGTTAGTACATAGCTCTGATATCATTGCTTATGCGAGTTCCCAACAACTTCTTAAAACAAAAAAGCTCCGATTCAGAAAGGAATGTCACCACGACAGTTCCCTGTACTGACAAACAGGAATGCTGCTTGCTCCAAACTTGTCCTGGAAATCTAAGTGCGGCTGTTGAGTCCAGTCAAACTTTCCAAAACTGGAACAATAACGTTCTAATGACCTCAGCTTACTCATGCTGCCTATAAGATTCTGTGGTGTATGTTTACTAGCTATGCTGGTAACCACAAATATAAATACTAAATAAAGTACGCCACAAAAATGTGCCTTTTAACATAATCACACATTTACACAAGTCAACAACTGCCCTTAGAATTCCATTGCAAAGTGATTTCCTCCCCCTTTTTTTCAGTATTTTTCATGTCATGTATAATGGATTGCTTTGTAAATACCCCCCTCTCCTCCTTTTTCCACTCCCCCTTTATCTTGTGTGTGTGTGTGTGTATTTTTGTTATTTCGCAGCTATGGAGTAACTGAGCCTCATAACAAGCGTTTGAATGTACAGCGGTCACCGAAATTTCGTGCACATGACGAATGAACTTGAAACTGAAGCTAGCTATATGATATTTAGTTGATAGTGGAAGGGTTGTATCTGAACATCTACTGTATGCATAAACCTGTTTTTGAACCCCTGAATGGAAAACACTAGTTTTTGAAATGGATTAATAAGAGAATGCTTGTTTCGATCTCTCCCTTATCATGTGTGTGTTTGGCTTGCGCAATTTACATTTTCTTGCCTTACACTTGGTTTTTCCTGGTAAGCTGATTAACCTACGTCCTACAGCGTATTCTTATTAAAAGCTGCATCTGCAAAGTTAAAAAATACGACACAATGTAAATGGTCTAAAGTAGTGGTTCTCAAACTTTTTCATTGTGAGGCCCCAATTTTGTAGGGTGCATCACTTTTGTGGTCCCCTAGAGTTGTCAAATTTTCACAATTTCATTTTTTTCACATTAGGCTCTTCTGTATTAACTTTCTCAGCTAAGAGACTACATACTCTGTCTAAAAACTTCATCCATCCATCCATCCATCTTCTACCGCTTACTCCTTTTCTCCATTATAAATAGTCTTGGGTTTTATCATCGTGTGGCTAACAGTACAGTAGTATATCAACTTAGTGTCTTAGTGTGTTATGTATAATTGACTTTAATTTATATATATTTCTCATTAATCATAGTTCAAAGGTTGGCAATCCCGACTTGCATACAGGTTATATTAACTTATAAAAAAAATTAAATAGAAGAGTTCGACGTTGCATAGCAGATAGCGAGAATAATTTATGTTCTGGAATTTCATTGCAGCTCCCCATAGTGCAATCTAGTGGCCACTATGAAATCTTGGCCCCCAGTTTGAGAACCACTGGTTTAAAGAATGAACATTTTAACACAACAAACTGAAATGAGGTCATGAGAACAACAAACAAAATAGGAAAAAGCCATCCAGTCACTTCATGCCTCTGCCACTAGGTGGTGGTTGTCCATCTGAGATTCTCGTAGCGTGATGTCTCATGAACGAGTGGTCGAGTGTTTGTAGGATTTATATGGCGGTATCGTTGTATACTACAGATTTTGGAAGAGTAAAACAGGACCACGGTCAAATGCCTATAAGGGTTTTTCTTTAATAGTTTCCTTCCTTTTTAAGGGGCATTTTAAGTTTATATCAGGCATACAGTTAGTAGCAAGATGATCCGATTAACTGCAGTGTTGTACATAACTTTTATCATTTACAAAAATGAACGGACAGCACATCTAATTTAGCTCGTTTTCTGCCTTTTTCTGGGTGACAAAACCTAAAGATCTGTGGGATGCATGCATGTGGATGTATATTTCAAAGTGTAACATTTCAGCGTAAATTGCTTGTATTATTGACACGCTGTAAACCAATACACCCATATGTTCTTGCCAGGACTGGAACAGTATTAAAAAATTCACGCTGGTTGCACGCTAACGCTAAAGTCCATATCAATACTTCCACAAAATTTAAGGTAAAGTTCAACATTTTAAGTTTGCATACTTTCGCTTTCTCTAATTCATGAGGCTGAGAAGATGCTTGATCTAGACATGACTCACTATCTCTGACGGTCTCTAAATCTTCTCGGTTTGACTATTAGGCGTGTAATGATGCATCGTGATGTGAAAATGTCATGTGACGGACGATGTGCATCGTGCAAATGTGCAATTCATTTTGTAGGAATTTTTAAACACCAGCGGTCCCATTCTGCACAAGCCATAATGAGTGCGCACTGGGCCTGATCGCTAAGGATCACACTTCCACACACTGTACCTTATAGGATTATATGAACATGTTATAACAGTTAAAAATAGCTCTTCGGTAGCTTTCAAATAACACCAGGCACACGCCTCTGCGATCCACAATGCCCAAGAAAGAAGTCATGGAAATTGGGCCTGTTTCTGGTTGAAATGGCATTCCAATCAATGCTTCACAGCTCATTATGTTTCAGTCTAGCCTGTTGCCCAGGTCAGATACTTTTGTTTATTCAATTGTTTTAAGATGCGGTGAACCTGTGGTACATTTTTGTTTTAGCAATTCTTGATTTAGTTAGTTCAATACAGACAAAAATTCTTGATTTAGAAATGAAAAAGGATAATTTTTCAGTCATAATATTTCGTCATTCACGATTTACTGAGAATCAAATCCAATCATGAAGCCAGTATCGTGAGTCCAGTCACGAGTGTACCGTTATACCCCGTACTGTCTATGTTTGAAAGCTAATGACTAGTAGAATTTGATGCCTAGTCATGTCGCTCATTCTCGGGCGAAGAGTTCGACGTTGCATAGCAGATAGCGAGAATAATTTATGACTTGCAGAATTCAGTTCTATGAGCACAAATTTCAACGACACTGTGTCACCTGATGCGTCTTTTGTATTCGCCCGGGATGAATTTCCACTAGCGGTTACACCGTCGTTCTCACACAATACAGATCTGTCTGATTTACTGTGTGGAGGACTTTTAAAAAAGTAATTAACAGATTGGGTTACGTGTGTTGGGAGTAGAGAAAACTTAAACGACTACAGGACCTTATCAGTGGAACTGAAACCCACCGGTTCACAGGATAAAAAAAACAAAACAAAACACAAAATAATGTAGTCAGATTAAAATGAGCTCACATACTTTCTTTGTAGTTGTTGAGGCTCAATTACACATCACAACATCGCGACATCATTTGTCCTATTTTTTAACTAATATTGGTTAAATGTAGTAGGAATCTGGTTTCAATTGGGTTTCTATTTCAAGCGTTCATTTATTTGGCAGATATTTTGAGCACAACAGCAGTTACAGGTTAAAATTCTTGCTCACTTGGGATTAAAATACTCAACTTTCCTGTCATTAGTACGGAACGATAATAAATTAACAGGATACATCAACCAGGGTTGTCCCCCTGCAAACTTTTTGTCCAACAGTTCATGACGCAGTTTTTCTTAATGACTCATTTTACAGTGGTTGTGCGTGTTCCTTGGTGTCCTGCTCAATGTCCTCAGTTAGTGTTCATACCCAAAGCTTGGAAAGCTATATCGTGTATAGCGTGAGACGGCTGTTGACACAGATGGAGCCGTGTGCCGATGTTAAACTGTCATGAAAGCATTGATAAGGTTGTTGGTTGGTTTTATTTTTTTGTTTTGTTTTTTTTTAAATCAGTGTACTAAGTAATAAGTGTACATAGATAATTGTCTGATCGTCTGAACAAACACAGTATTGCCATGAACACTTGCTCAGGCTTTGTGCATTGTCCAGTTGATGACGCCAAGGATGCATGCGTTTTAAATTTAGACAAAACAAGGGCCTTCAGGCGATGGATGAAATTTAACTTGCAAATGACTGATGTGCCATGTCTGTTTAAGCGGGGGATAATGCACACAAGCAGGGAAGTTTATATTGTCAGCATTGTGTTCACACCTAGGACTGTGACAACCGTACCACCGTGGTGGCAAATATCTGTCACCGCCACAGGACTACTCGCACCGAAACGGCGCGACTGGAGCACACTGCAGGACAATAGCGATACTGGTAATGGCCTAGACATGTGTAGACAGCACATGAACCACTTTCTCTGCCAGAAAAATAATACTTTTCACTATTTTTGATCGCACATTATCTAGTTATTTTGGAGGTCAACTAATTTTGAGGGGCTACTTTTTGAACAATAAATGCATCTGATTTGTTTGATTTTACAAAGTTTTGCATGTTACCCATTTAAGGAAGAAGAGAGTTGTTTGGAGATTATTCAGAAACGTATCCATGGCAGTCTGGCACGGTAAAACATTTCATACGAACGTTCCTTTCCACTCATGTGCTGCTCTTGTTTAATATTTGCACAGTTCCATCTCGTGAGTGTACCTCCACGGCTTGGAAAGCTGTGCCATGTACAAGACCGAGGTAGTCGTTGAAACGGAGGAATCCGTGTCACCGTCGAAGAGAAGAACGGACGTTTTTTTTTTGTTGTTTTTTTTTTGGTTTGGGTTTTTTAAATTTATTTTATTTTTTTTTATTTTGTGATGCTCCTGGATCTTCAGACTTTCCGCTTCAGCATTAAAGGTTTTTCTGACTTTTCAGTGATCGGAGAAGTCAAGGATCTACGCGACGTGAACACTGTGGCCATGGAAAGAGGTGACTGTGTTTGTTGGTCAACCCACGTATGGTCTGCTGCTTTGGTTTGGGTGAGCAGCTTGTTCAACGTCTTCGTCATGCCTGTCAGTCCTAGCAAACACGGCGGTATTTGCTTGAACAGTTTAGGATTACTCACTGTGTTTCTCTTCACCTTTTTTGGTCATAACACATCAGTGTTACTGCTGTGTGAGCTGTGTCTAATCCAGTCACAGTGCTCTGTGCCAAAACAAGATGACTGATGGGAGCAGCCTTTGTCCTGTTTAATGATTCATGATTAAAAACCTCATTAATGCTTTTCCAGCAGATCTTCCACTAGATCCAATGTTTATCCATGTCTGTCTCCTTTAAATGAAACTTCAGAAGGGGATAGAGGAACCAGACCACTTGTTGCAGCTGGATAAAAATAGCATATTGGCATTACACTGTACTTGTTGTATTTGAAAATCTGTGTAGCGGCCTGGGAGAACCCCGCACATGGTGATATTCACATTTATGTGTGTGTGTGTATAAAATACACACACATCCTCTACTAATATTGACACCCTTGGTAAACATGAGCAAAGATTCTGTGAAAAATTGTTTATCGTTCAACCGTTTGATCATTTATTTAAAAAATCACAAAAATACTCTGCTCTCATATCAAATGTCAAATTGATATTAAATGTTTGCAAACAAAATGCAGGGTTTTTTTGGGTTTTGTTTTGTTTTAAAACAACTGTTAAATATTGGTGTGAAACAATTATTGGAACCTTTTTTTTTTTTTTTTTTGGTCAATACTTTGTGCTTCCTCCCTTTGCCAAGATAACCGCTCTGAGTCTTCTCCTATAATGCCCAATGAGGTTGGAGAATACACGGCAAGGGATCTGAGACCGTTCCTCCATACAGAATCTCTCCAGATCCTTCACATTTCGAGGTCCACGCTGGTGGACT
>JAOUWY010000002.1:25639126-25650306 GCA_025728095.1 Prietella phreatophila
AGGACTCACTATCATTACACCTTTTTTGTTACTGAGAATTGCTTTCCTCTCTGAACATTTTTTCAAGTCAGGCCATAAAATTAATCTCTCTCTCTCTCTCTTTTGCTCTCTCTCTGTCTCTCTCTCTCTCTCTCTCTCTCTGTCTCATCAAAATCAGTTCTGATGCATTTCCTCTTTTTTCTCCAAACAAAAGGAGGATAAACTGCTCCTCTCCCAGGAGAAATCTTCACATTCACAACTCCTCCAGGACTTGTGCGGCTGGGACGGTGTTTAAACATGGGCACACACACGTGTCTGTCTCTCTCTCTCTCTCTCTCTCTCTCTCTCTATACTTTTAACGAACTCTCTCTTCCTCTCTCACACACACCTCTGGTCGTCCCAGTCGCCTCTCATTAGTAATTGTGCGTATGCGCAGCCCTTGGCGCTGACTGATAACTGTCTGCGGCGTGCAGTCGAGCGCAACATTAGTCACGCATCATACACACTCACACACACACACACACACACACACTTCTACCTCAGTAACACCCAGCACAATAATGATCACGGCGATAACATATAAACAAGGGGTTAGATCTCACTGAGGGGATACCCCCTTATATCTGTCCCAGCCAGGGCTGCCAAAGGGGCACAGGGGGCAGGTGTTGAGACAGAGGGGTGGTAGAGGGTCTTGGGGTCCTTGGAGAGAGAATGAGCCTAGCAAGGTTTTTTAGAAGCCCGTTTGTTTTGTTAAGATATTAGCATGAGGAGAATTAGGCCAGGTTAAAGTGCTCTGTGGCGGTCTGTCTCTAGACACACACACACACACACACTGTGAGTAAATTCTTTTTGTTTATATAGAACCTCCCTCACACTCGAGCTGGATTCATAATTGAATTAAAAAGTGGGGAGTGAGAAATTTGTCGAGAGAAAAATCAGGTATAGGTCTTAAAGCAGAAAAAGGACGGGCGTTAGTCCCGGAGTGCGAAAAGCCACAAATACTGAATAATTTTCACCCTGTAGACCCCAGGCTAGTTTTAGGAAACACACCAGGAGCAGAGGAACCGAGTGAGCATGGATAAACACTTGGAGAGATATACCAGCAAGACCATTCAGTGCCATAAAGGACAGTTTTAACTACCATAATATTCACACCATGTTCATCATTAGCCCAAAGGACATTTGTTTCTTCAGTAATAGAACTGGCGTAGAATTTCACCTTCAGACTTTGTCATTTTTCACCTTTATTTATTTATTTTTCTACATATTAGAGTTGTGCAGTGTCGAACCTCATGTAAGCAAAAACGATCTGAGGTAACTCGGCTCAAAGACTTGTACAGCACTAATCTGGTAGCTGCGAGCGTTCTTTTATGCTTTACAGCTGCAGTACAACACTAACGAATTTCATGCGCTTAACACGTGTTTTCTAATTGGACACGTTAGAGATCAATTCCCTTGAAAGAGTGAAAACGTGCACGTCGGCGTTGTCTGGTCTGTTACTTTAATGCAGACTAGCTACAAGTGATTTATGAGGACCGAACTCGCATTTTTTTGTCCCTGTCAGCAGAAAACGCACGAGGCCGACGCAGCCGACTGAGCATCTGATGGCCGAGGTTATCGTCCGACGCTTAACCCGAGTCCAACGCGTTTCGATTCGACTGTCTAAACAGCCGTGTCACTGGTGACGGCCTCTCTGGCAGCGGGAAGCTAATTAGCGCAGCGTTTTGAAAAGCCGCTATTTCGGAATAAACAGACGAAAGTCTTCCTGAGTGCGTGTACGTGTCTCCGATCGTCTTTATTAGGCAGTCAGATTCTCATGCACACCCCAGCGAGCCAACGCGGCACACTAACGATGTTTCTCCCCTTTCGCTTTCAAGCAGTGGAACGTGTTCGCTAATTGCGAACTTTATTAAACGTTTCCCTTTTCTAATTGACGTCAGCAAACGTTCTTCTGGAAGGGGAAGAACAGGAGGCGCTGTTTCGCTTTCCGGTCCACTTGCCATGTTGGATTCGAGCTGTAATAATAACGCGCTTGATAGGGACGGAGCACCAAAACAATAGCATGTTCGATTTGCATAATCTGAATATATTTTCTGGCTGCGAGTTTTGCCGAAAGTCGACTTAATTGCCTTCTTCCTTTCTGCTGCAATGAGTTAATGCGGACTGGCTGAGAAACCTTTTATTTATTTATTTATTTTTAAGCGTTCCTCAGCATTTCATAATTAAACGTTTTCTTTTTGGCTGAATGTGTCTAATTTGTCCTTTGATTTAACGTTAACCCACACTTACTTTCTTCTCTCTTTCTTTTTGTTACTTCTTTAATGCTTATTTAAATGAGTTTGTCCTCTGCTTCTTGAAGTTAAGTGATGGTTTTCCCCCCTTTTGCTTACTGTTCTTTCTTTCATTGCTCTCTCTCTCTCTCTCTCTCTCTCTCTCTCTCTTTCTCTCTGTGTGTCTGTCCCTTGCAGAATAACAGTGAGGAGCTGAAGGCCGAGCGTCTGCGCAGGGCGACCGAGCGTCTCTGCAGCCCCGTTGTCTTCAGCAAGGAATCGGCCGTGCGCAAGACGCAGCTCAAGTCTTTTAGCCAGTATGTGGACAGCAGGCCAGGTAAGACTCCGCCCACAGACCTCGAATCCTCTCACGTATACGTTCCCCTGTGTCCTAAATGGATCCTATCTCCCTCATCCACAACAAGTGTATGATGGCTATTCATTGCGCACCATTTGGGCGTAATCGATTTCGTAACCATTTGGGCATGATCAATTGCGGTGCATTGTGGGATTTCATCGGATACATGTCGGATCTTTATTGAACTTGCGGTACTGTTGTATCTTTAATTCACTGGTGATGGAAAACGTCCATTTTATACACAATATAATATTGCATTCGTTATATTAGAGATGCATCTGCGTACTCGCTGTGATTCGTCTGTGATTTGAACCAAATCGGTTCTTTATTCTAATATTTTGAGATACTGGAGTATTGACTTCCACGAGCCATAATCATCGAGATTAAACCAAAAAAAAAAGGCTTGAAATATTTCACTTTGTGTAATGAATCTAAAATATATGAAATCAACTTTTTGAATTAAATTACGAGGGGGAAAAAACAAACTTTTCCACCATATTCAAATATTTTGAGATGCATATTTTCAGTTTGTCATACGTTGAATAATATCCTTGGAATTCTTGATTATAGTTTTCTCATTCTGTTACATTTGTATTACCATTTGTTGTATGTGTGGGGCCTGTGCAAAAGTTTAGACACCCTACTAAGTCGCGGGTTGGGAGTTTAGTAAAAATAATTTAAAAAACTTATCACAGCTTGCAAATGCTTTTTGAAGCCAGCTAGTAGTATTTCAGACTTTCGCATATGACTGTGTAATAGGTGTTGACGTTTATCTCAGGAACGTCCACACTCTATATGTTCAGTCGTTAAGACCGAAGCTTTAAGACAGAAGTGACTCTACAGTAGAAAGGCCTCAGTCAGTGAAGCATAATTTAATAAAGAAAAAGCATCTCTTCTTGAGCTGCTCAGTGGTACAGGAGTAATGATGAAACCCACAACACTCTTAAACAATCATATTGTGATGTGATTTAATTCAATTAAAATTTTTTTAATTTCCTCTCGTCTTTTTTTTTTCTAGAGGTGAAGAGGCAGAGGTCGGTGCCGGAGGACCTGAAGCGGGGGGGTTCCTCAGAGGCGGAAAACCGAAAGCCAGCAGAAGACGAGGTGCTTCCCCGTTCTCATCATTCGGATTCTTATCCTGCTCATAATTCCTAAGTGACACGTTCACCCTCACACGCACTGGGGGTTTTATTTATTTTATTTATTTTTGAGTGATCGTTTCTACCATTAAGCCGGAGAGACTCGGAGAAATTAGACGGGTACTGACGATTCCGAGATTAGGAGTAGAGAGAAAAAGTAATCGTGTCTTTCTTCGTTTCTTCTTTTCTTTTTGTAGCAAGAGACCGTAATTATTGCACTGAACAGAAACCGTATATGAAGGGACGGTGTGTGTGTGTGTGTGTGTCTATTTGTGTGTGTGTGTGTATGTGTGAAAGAGAGAGAGGGAGTAAAAAGCGAGGCAGGGTGAGAATGTCAGAGGCTTGGTGAGAACAGGAGCTCAAGGCCGTGCCGAGACCCTGACCGGACCCGTCTCTCCGTGCGGAGGTTAATCGGTGTTGAACCCGCCCATTACCCCCAGCTCAGCCAGAATTACCCTCCCAATGATGTTTGCATTAATATAATATATATGGTAATTTCTAGCCTTAATTATGGCGGCGCGGGGGCGCTGATCATGTGTAAAATTGATTCGTGGGAGAAATGCAGCGATAGAGCTGCAGCCGGAGAGGAGCCCATGATGGACAGCGCCAAGAAAATGCAGTGTAGGAAAGGAGGGAGGGGTGGGGGGGGGGATAACCTATTCCTCTCTCACTCCTCTTTATCGCTCTGTTTCTTCTTTCCTATTAAAAATATACCGGATCAGCACTAACTATGTGTCCATCATTTATGAATGTGCACTCACCGCCATCCTCTGTCGTTCCTCAGACTGGGGGGTGGGCGTGCGACTGGCTGGAGGGAGAAACGATAAGGCATGTGTTTGTGTTTGCAAGCATTTTTAAAGAAAATATACTTTGTGACTGGGACAGCATTTTGGTGTCCAGTAGTTAATGTGAAAGGAGGAGTAAGTGTGTGTGTGTGTAAAGGAGTGTGTGTAAGGGTGTGTTCACCTCTGTCAGGTCTCCTGCTGACAGGCCTTAGGTGTTGCTCCACCTTACCACTGTATTTCAATTTACCCCTGTGTGCGTGTGTGTGTGTTTCCTATTGACAAGCCCACTGACCCTTCTCTCTGTGTGTGTGTGTGTGTGTGTGTGTGTGTGTGTGTGTGTGTGTGTGTGTGTGTGTGTGTAGGCTTGTGTTGGATTAGAGAGCTAAGTAGGGAAGATAAACATTACACACAACGCTTGAAAACCAAAAATTCCAATACATATGTTATGCATTGTGCTTATTTATATATATATATATACACACCCCAGATTCTCGAACCGGATTGGTCGAAAGCTGTCGATGAGTTTTCTTTAACAGCGGCTCTGAGAGTTGTTCCTGCTGCGACACATTTGAATCGATCCGGTGCAGTTTTCTGCAAGGGGATGTTTGTTTATGGCTTACGGAAGGAGTGTGTGTAACGGTCAGGTGAAGCTGTGACCTTCAGGTTTTCCAGTCTTCAGGACGGAGGAGTTTGTGGTTCATCAGTAAGATGATGAGAACGACGAAGAGATGCCGGTGAGGGACCAAACCATTACAGCGAACTGACTAACTCAATCCGAGGATGTTCCAGGAAATGGAATGTAAATGAAAACGGATAAAAAGTACACCATGTCATTATGTAATAAATCAATAATGGCTCTAGCCCTGGAGCATCGCTGGGGTTTTAGAAGAATAAAACCCTTCTGTTATTGGAGAAGAATCCACTTCAGGGTAGAAACAGTACGTCACACCAGCACATCTCACCACTAATTGTTTTCCAGTAACCGCATGACCCGCAGCGATTTATTCCTAACTGAACGTCCTCAGGAGAGAGAAACCGCTACAGTACGTGGACTTTAACACGTCGAGCATCGGGGCTATTTAAACGTGTTATCCTCAGAAAATTGTGGCGTGTCTGATCAACATTTAGATCAGTAGTAACGAGAGGGCCTCTCTCTCACCAACTTTTTACACCGTGTTTTGTTCGGAATCCGCTGCTTTCCGAAGTATCTGGAGCCTTTAAAGGCTCCTGTCTCGATGTGCAGCGTTTTAACCAGAACGGAACCCCTGTTCTCAGGCATCGGGGGTAAAAATGAGAACGCGGATGCGTACGTACTGTAGGTTCAACATTTAATGTTTTTAATTTATCTATTTTGCTTCCCTCAGGTTTGATTTCCAGAAAAGGATTCACATGCATGAATATAAGGATATCGTTCCAGTCGTATGTGTTTTGGATCTTAACGATTTAAGGAGAAATGTGATGCATACTATGGGAGAAGTATCGTATTACATTTCGCACTAAAATAACAAATTATTCCCTGTGGCACATTTTTCACATCCACAATAAATAACAATCCCATCCTTGGTTGTGTTCTTCTTTGGGTTTTTTTTTTTTGTTTTTTTGCTCTGTGTCATAAATAAGAACCAGGATGTGGTTTTATGTAGCTAATCATCACTCAGGGATGATTAGCCTATCTCTTTCTGCCCTCCCTCCCTTTTCTCTTTCCCTTTCCCTCTCCCCTTCAGGTTCTCTTTCTCTTCTCTTTTCCTCCCTCAGACTTTCTTACCCTTCCTCTCCTTCAATTTCTGTCTTTCCCTCTCCTCTTTTCTGTTTGTTCTTGTGTTTACATGCAGCATGTGACATCAGTGATGATTAACCGCTCTCTCTCTCTCTCTCTCTCCCCCTCACTCTCTCTCTGTTTCTCTCAGAAGGCGTTCAGAGACACGAGTCAGTACGTGGTGGGCGAGCTGGTGGCTCTGGAGAGCGAGCAGAGGCAGATCGACACCCGCGCCTCGTGTGTGGAGAAGCGCCTGCGCTATCTCATGGACACAGGTAGCGTGCCCAATTTGCGCCCTAAACAGGGTCTGGCGAATCGAGCGCGGCCCGACTCTCTCCGAGTTTCGGGGGAAGTGGGGGGCCGTTTGAAGCGGGACTGAGGAGGGGGGGATATGAAAAGGCTCTCTGGACCACGGCGATAAGCCGAGCTTCACCGAGAACGATAACGGCCACTGATAGCGCAGCCAAGCGCAACACGCATCCAATATATGGCCTTCATTGATATGCTGTAGCGGAGAGAGGGAAAGAGGGAGGAGTAAACAGAGAAAAGTGTGCGTGTGTGTGTGTCAGAAACGGAATTTTAGAGAGGACCAAAAAAATAATAGCATGTGCACATAGGTATACGAACTAGTGCGTCCTCTGCCTGTGTTTGTCAAACACACGTGCACATGTAAAGAGGATCCACAGTGTGTAAGGGCGAGGTAAAGGGCACTGTTTTGACCACTAAAATCTTGTAAAGATGATGCTCGGCAAACAGGGAACGGCTAAAATTGGAGCACAGTGTCCAGCCATGCGGCCACTGATACTAAACAAGAATTTTCTCACAAGGGAGGAGAGAGCGCGAGGGAGGGACGGTGGGAGAGTGGGGGCAAAATAGATGCTTTGGTTTATATGCGTCTCAGTCGCATTGCTCTCGTATCAAGACTATCTCCATTTTACGTTTGCCAACACCACCACCACCGCCCCCACCCCTCCCTTTTCCTTTCCCTCCAGCTCTTTCTCGGCTGGTCTCGAGTCTACAGACACCGGAGCCATTGTGCGAGCCTGAAGGGCTTTTTCGCTGTGATGTGATATGAACCCAAGCCGGTTAGCAGCTCAGGACATAAACCAAACAGCCTGAGATAGATCAACATGCTCAAGAGTGTGTTTGTGTGTGTGAAAGAGAGAAAGTTACTAAAAAGATACTATCCTGTGTCTTGCGCATATTCCTTTCCTAGGAATCTAAACATGATGCACTTAATGTCCTTGTTGAACCGTGCAACCCTGCATAAGCACTTGTTTACCTGGTTCCTTATGATGATGAAAAGTCGTTATACAGCATCCAGAACGGAGCGTTCCGTATCGTCCTAATCTCTCGTTCATATGCAAAAGATCAGTATTGCTTTAGTTCTCGCGGTCAAAAGTGAAAATGCTGTCAGTTCGAATTTCCAGTCAGTCGCAGTCGATTCCAGACTCGAACGTTTACAGCACACGCATATACAGTCCCCGGAATAGCGGGAACCAAACTGTACTTTTCCCTTGTCGCTGGTGTGGCACCATCGAAGGGATATCTCGTGTACATTTACGTATGTAAAGCATGCGTTCAGTGATAAATTGTTTAAGGATCACCGATTAACGTGATCCTTAAACGCTTTCCTTTATGAGCTAATTATAAACACGACAGACAACCATCCCCGGTGAAAGATTGATCTTAAAATTACCGTTTGTTTCAGAGAGTGTACGTTCACAGGATTGTCAGGCATTATTAAAAGTTCTCCCGTCACAAAAGCCGGCGTTAAGGAAAACGTGCGACGTCTGTGGCTTTTGCTGCGGGAGAATTTTTTAACTTTTTGTTCCAATAAACAAAATAGCTAGCTAGCGCTAACATTGTCGAACGCAGCGTCACCCCAAGATTGCGCAAAATGGCCGACGTGTAAACAAAGCTCAACATGCGGTGTCGTCTCCACGCCAACGGAGTTAAACCCAATCCAAAGTGTGAAATGAATGAAATGGAGCCTATACGATCTGTATGCAGATATAAAGTCTAGTTCATTCACATAAACTGGTGTGTGTGTATGTGTGTGAGAATACAGACAAATCGGAAGGGTTCAAACCCGATCGCTTCTCCCATGGCACTTTTGGGAGAGCAGATCTCCATTTCTGTATTAATTCCGTCTTTCTTTCATTCATTTGCTCATTATCCGTTGACTCATTTCATTCAGCCATTCATGAGCATTATAAATGGAATCGATGTAAACCTTTTAACTCCTTCCCATTTTCTCCCTCCTCATCTTTCTCCCTTTCTGCTTTATTATGATTTTTTTTTCCTTTTTCCCTCCTCCCATGGCCCTGTGCTCCCTCTTTAGATTAAACACCGTGCACCAAATTCGATTTTTTTTTTACCCCTTTTTTTTTTACTTATTTTTCCCCCCCTTTCTTTCTTATGAGCGCCGAGTCATCTCTCCCCAGAAGACTTGGCAGTAATTGGGCCGCTTAATTTATTTACCGTGCGCAGTTCACAGCACATTAGAGAACGGAGATAATTGAACAAGAATTGTCAAGTGTCTTCTGATATCAGGCACATTACAGAAGGGAGCGTGCCTCTGAAAAAACCCCCTCCATTTCCCTGCAGCCATTGTTTATAGTAATTAAGTACACAGATTTATTCCTTGGTCGACTTCCAAGCTTATGGCAAGCGCCATTGTTGTCCTCTATTAATATGTAATCAGTAAATAGTTTAATTTTCTAATCTGCAGTTGGAGAATTCGCTTTCGAACAACTCTTAATTACGGCGGCGCCCTAATGATGCGAGCTCGGCGCAGACTCCGCCGCTCGGGGCTCTCGCTGCAGCTCGCGCTTAATGAACTCGTTATTCTTTCGCCAGAGGGAGAAGTGTCCTTCACATGGAGGAAAAATGAATAATAATCAAATAAAATAAATACACCCACGTCAACGGCGCTGGTAATACTCACTCGGGTTATCGTGACGTCTCAATGTTTGTCGTCGTTCTTGAAAATAAATAAATAAATTCTAACGAATACATCAAATTTGAAGAGCGATGGACTGGGGGGGTCTCCGGACGGTCAATCTGCCGCACCACGGTATGTTTCGGTGCTGTATTGAAAATTTTATCAGTTGCGCTTTTGATATTGGTCTGGCTTTTTTCGAATGCACCTGCTTGACATCCATCTCTGTTTATGCATTCATGCACACATATGATTTTCAAATCGCCTTATAACCCAGCACAATGGACGCAATTATGAAAATAATGGCTTCTAAAGGCACTCGGCGAAGCTCACACCTACCGAGCGCTCGATAAGACAGATAACAAGGAGAGAGAAAAAAAAAATCAGGCAGAAAGGGAAAAGGACGAGTTTTAGCTGAGATTAACATATGTTTAAAAATTGCACTCGAGCCTGATAAGACTGACACAGGTTTTATTGCACTCTAATCCCTCTCGGTTTTTTCTTCTTCTTCTTAACCCCCTCCGTTCATCTCAGTCATAGATATTCATAGACGGATATCATCGGCTCAGTGCAGTGTACGGACGAACCGTCTCGTAATAACGCGGCTGTCAAGAGTTTTCGCTTATTCTCAGTTTTCGCACGTTTTCATACGTGCTCGTTGTTTGTCTCGGCGTAATTGTTGCCTCTCGTTTCGGGTGTTACGTCAGCTAGAAATAATTTCGCGTGCATGTTTTTTGTCTAAAACTCGCAAATTTTTTTTTGGTGGGGGGGGGTGTTGGGGTGTCTGTGTGGGGGAGGGGTTAATATCCAACGCCTTTAGTTTAGCAGAAGATTTAAGCTTGGCTACGTGAGCAGCATGGAGATCCGGCCTCCGAGCTCGGGCAACACAAACAGCCCGCGCAGCTTTAAGTATATTATCAGGCGAGTTCTTTCAGAAACGTATTGCTTAAAGAAGCTTAACATTAATTATTGTAACTTTGGGAAGATTACATCCACAGCGGCCGTGTAAGCGGTGGCGTACTCCTCTTGACCTCCTATGCAAGAGCTTAAAGACACAAGAATGGCATTTCCCCGCAGCATTAATGGGATAACCGGTATAATCTTTCAACAGTAAGAGTGGGGGGAAAAAAAGTGTTGAGTGTAATACCTGCCATTCTCAGGAAGAGGATGTCTCTGGGAATCAACACACACGCTTGTTTATGCCATGCAATTGTCGCAAACTCTCTCTCTCTCTCACTCTCTTTCTCTTGCTTCTGCTCTCTGGACTCAGTACCTTGTCCACTCTAATTTAAAAGACCAAAGACTTCATTTAGCCTCCCCGCCAAGCATGCGCGCCGAGCGGCAATAAGTAAGCCTGGAGACAAACGCTGGAATTTGCCTCATAAAGCCGACCCTTTTGGAGCGGCTGTAAAGGCCGCAGCCTGATCAGGAGGTGACCAGCTCTTCGGATTTAATGCCGGATTTTGTTGTGTCCCCCATCGAACAAAAAATAAAACCTTCAAAGGGAGGTTAACACCAGAACGGTCCGTTTTCAGCTGGGGTGCGTTTACAATCTTTATTTTATTTTGGTCGTCTTATTGCATCCTGTTGATATTTTTTATATCTAATTCAGGTCGACTCTTCTCTGTAACTCATTTCTCTGTCGTTATGGATAAAGTTAGAAGAATCCGGGCCCACTAGTGACTCGTTGCAGCCTGTGAGAGAGACAGAGACGGACTCTGAGAGACAGGTCAACGAAGAACTAAAGAACAAGCTGCCGGTTGGTCTTGCGCCAGCTTTAAAATGGTCTGTCCCCCGAAACAGCAAACGCACCATTCCGTTCGTTAAGTTTGCACTGACTTTGCAGTCCAGCATCTCCCCCCATTCCCACACCATCTTTGGAAATGAAGGGCAGAGTTTGAGTTTTTTGGGGGAATGAATCATCTCTCTTTTTCTGAGATTTTGGCAGG
>JAOUWY010000002.1:25689660-25699822 GCA_025728095.1 Prietella phreatophila
TCTCTCTCTCTCTCTCTCTCTCTCTCTCTCTCTCTCTCTCTCTCTCTCTCTCTCTCTCGTAGCCGAAATAGTCACTCGATTTAGTGACTACATACTATATTAAAACATTGTGCTTAACAAAAAAAAATATCACAAATTTTGCACATCGTTACGGAGTTTTTCATTTAAGTGATTATTTTTAATATTTATAAAATAAAAATAAAAAATGCACGAGATTTTAAGGGAGAAAAAAACTTAAGGAGGAAAAAAAGTGCGGTAGATTACGAGGTTTTAATCCCTGGTTTCTAGATGAAATTCTAATCTAAACTATGTAACTCAAACTATTATTCCACACGCTAATAATCATTAGACCTGTTATTTAATTTATTATTATTATTATTGTATGTTTAACTGAAATATAATTGCGTGTATAAATTAAATCTCAGCTTATTGATTTAATTTCAATTAATTAATTTCGTTTCAATTTCCCTTTTTTTTTAAATTAATTAATTTAGAAAGGACTCGGACTTACAGTGGAGTGAATATTTATTATGGGATATTCAGCCAGAAAATGCTCAAATGAAATGTAACATTTAACATTTTATAATCAGATATATTTTTAAATACTTTTGAAACAGGATCATGTGTTTAACCCCTCGGAAATGATCCCGACTTTACAGTAGAAACGCGCATATTAATTACACTCTACCTTCATAACGTCTAGTAGCCTAAATAATTAATTTATATATAAGTATTTATCTATGAATTAATATCTTTTGTTCATTATAAATTCACGTGTCAGCATATTAATTTCTCCAAAGCTATAATTATTATTATTATATGCGCCTTGGTCTAATATCTCGCATATAATTATAATATTGATTATAAAAGGCTGAATGGTTTCATCCTGTGTTCTGTGCAAATATTAGTTTACTGAATGAAATGTAATCCTGCTCATTTCTCCTTCTGTGTCCGACAGAGAGAGAAAATATTCATCAAAGTGCATCTTAATTTTTTATCATGTTATTTTCTTTATTTTTGCCAGCTCTCCCGCACCACCACGAGATTATATTTAAGCAATGTGTATGCTCTTTAAGTCTATATGTAGGTTAATAGCTTACTGAGTCCTCTCCAGGTCCGGGTTCCAATCTCCTCAGCACCATCATCTCCACAGCTTCATGTTAAACCACTAAAACGATCTCATTAACAGGATGCAACTAAGATTAAATGATGGATAAATAAAGAAATAAATAGTAGAGGTAAATATTATGTTCACTGTAGCCTCCACTATCAGAAATAAAGGTACCAAAGTATACTTTTGACTGCGTCTGCAGCGGTGCCATCAAAGAGGAATCCTTTGGACCTATTAATGTCTTTCACCTTGAACCGTGGCTATAGTATACCTTTAAAAATGACCCAATTGGCGCATAATGCCATTTTAAATAAATAATAATAAAGAAAGCTTTGAGATGGTATTCAAGCTACAAAAGGTGTACTTTTTATGGTACTAATCCATCCATCCATCTTCTACGGCTTACTCCTTCTTCAGGGTCGCAGGGACCTGGAGCCAGTCCATCGCAGGGTACGATCACAAACACTCACACACTACGGACACACCAATGAGGCTACCATGCATGTCTTTGGACTGGGGGAGGAAACCAGAGTACTCAGAGGAAACCCCACACAGGGAGCATAGGGAGAATATGCAAACTCCACACACACGGCGGGACTCGAACCCCCGACCCTGGAGTGAGGGTGAGGCAAACGTGCTAACCACTAAGCCACCGTGAGGGAATAACTTTATAGACTTTCTGGTGAAAAGGAAAAAAGTCATCATAATGTGTGTTTACAGTAATTGTAATGGTCAGGACTGTAGGCGTTGCCTCATATGAGGACCAACTGGACATTAAGCTCTCAGGGACCTATTAATGCACTGTAATTTCACACGGAAAACCTGGCGAAGGGATTTATAAGCTGAAAATGTGGTGGAGTGATGAGATGAGTGAAGAGATGCCGGTGTGTCCCTGTAGAGAAACTGCTGATTGTAGTGCTCATGGTTTTAACAGAATTGCTGAGGATGGAGAAACATAGGCGCACTGACGAGGATTAATATCAGCAGTATTTAGGGGTTTAAGTCCTGATACTGGGGTATGGGTTATAAGTTATTGCATGATGACCTTACTCACACAGGACAGTGTGTGGAAACCGACCTCCTGATGGACCAGGAACAACCAGTGGCTCTTACACACCAGGCAAAGCTTAGAAATCAATTCGAATGGGTACAATTCTTACCAAGTTACCCAAGGATGATTCAGATTAGAGTTCAACATGCGACATTTTACGCATACATGTCCTGCTTTGAATAAAAATCTCAAATATAAGTGGGTCAACGGTGTTATATAATCGAACAGGATAGCTTCTATGTATTATTATTGTTATTATTATTATTATTATTATTATTAATAATTATTATTAATAATAATAATAATAAAAAGGTTAAAAGTGACTTGTTCAAAAATCAAGAAATGCCAACCACTTCATTTATTTCGTCTGCAACACTCAGGACAGATGCTACACATTTTAACAAACCTATATTTCATTATGATTCATATTTGTGTCACACTTCACCAGTATTAACCCTCAAGGTGAATCATATCATGATGCGAGTACAGTACACTTTCTCTTCCTGCCACGATTGGACCTATACTCTCTCCTCTACATGTCTACTTGCGTTCTTATTAGGACTTCAGCTTGCATTAGTACTCCTTAGAGACCTCATCATGAGCTTGTCTAGGTTAAGGGCCCACAAAGGAACTTCAACATTCTTACTTGACAACACTGCAATCTGATCGCACTACTGGCATAACAGCCCTTAACAGCCCTAATTATAGAGGCCTGAAGAGTTTGGTGCATTTTTTCTGGAGGGTTCAGGTGACCGGACGACTGCGCCACACCTTTCTACCTAGGCGTGAACTTTTAACCTGCCAGGCCTCAGCAGAACAGGTTTCTCTTGGACGTGGCATGCTTACACAGTAATCAAACTGAAATAAAAGCTGAATGCAGCTGAATAGCAAATTTGCTGGGAAAAGCGTTAAGGGCTCAGTGCCAGGATTGTGTCAAACATGGTTGGTGTGTCGTTTTGTTAGTTAGTTATTTTTTAGCAACCCCATACTAACATATAAAGCCTCCTACACAATCGACAAAATGGCCTGACGAAGCTGAACACATGTAGATTTAAAGGGTGTGTGTGTGTGTGTGTGTGTGTGTGTGTGTGTGTGTGTGTGTGTGTGTGTGTTGGGAAGAGATTAATGGCAGAGGCGTCAGCAGTGAAGGTAACAAAGAGGCTTAATTTCTAATATTAGCCCTCGCATCTCCCAGGAACAAACTCAAAAGCATCAGAGAGACAGAAATGTTCTAAAGCGATGTTGAAAATCAGCCTTTTACAGCACATTTCATGCTTTTATTTTTGTGCTGTCTCATATTTCAAAACCTTCCCCTCGACAATAAAGTCTGACTGACATCTGAAAGGCTTTGTGAAAAGAGTTGAATATGAAAATAAAACACGGGGAATGCAAACACGGATGTAAAAAGCCCCAGGAAGACTTTCATGAGAAAACAAGAACGGACACACACACACACACACACACACACACACACACAAACTGACTTTTTTTTGCATGTTTATTTAAATCCCTGTTTAAAAATATATAAGGAATAAAGAAGTGATGAAAAGGAAGTATAGTATACCTTTATGGCCCAGAATGGGATTAGAAAACGTACTGAAGGTCATTTGATCTTCTACTTTATCTGTACATAATTTTTTGCAGTGTGAAGACTGAGGACCAATGGGTTAGTGCAGTGTCTATTAATACTTTTTGTTTAAATGTTCACTTTTTAGTACGTGGCACAGCGGTTCTCCAGGGTTCTGATTTGATGTTGAGATGGATTTCTGTCTGTATGGAGATTGACAAGTTCTCCCCATGTCTATGTGGGTTTCTTCTGGGTTCTCTGGTTTCCTCCAACTTTCACAAAACATACCTGTGGTTGGACTGGCTATGCTAAATTGCCTGTAGATGTACGGGGCGGCTGTGGCGCAGGTGGTAGAGCAAGTTGTCCACTAATCGTAGGGTTGGAAGTTCGATTCCCGGCCCACGTAACTCCACATGCCGAAGTGTCCTTGGGCAAGACGCTGAACCCCAAGTTGCTCCCGATGGCAAGTTAGCGCCTTGCATGGCAGCTCTGCTACCATTGGGGTGGGTGTGTGTGTGTGTGTGTGTGAATGGGTGAATGAGACACACTTTGGATAAAAGTGCGCCATTTTCCAAGTAAAAAAACATTTTTTGGTCAGTGATCATCAGGGTGACTCTCCGCACCTCAGGAACATGTTTTAGTCATTTTTCCTCCGATCTCAATGGTTCTAATGGAATTGAATAATTGAATCGATCACAGTGCACGCTAATTTACCCACACCTGATTTGCCGAGTTTGTTTTTGGTCTTAAAAAATAAAACAAGTAAAAGCATTGACATGGGATGAAAAACGACTTGAGAAAAGACACGATGTTCCTGAGCTGCTGAGTCACCCTGACGATCCTGCAGGAAAAAATCGGTAATCAGTCATCACATCGTCAAACATACACTCTCGTCAAATCAGGTATGGCTAAACGAGAGTGCACTGTGATTGACTAAATCTGTCTTTCCCCCGTTTGTTGGATAACCAGGTACAATAAACGACTTGCGGCACTTTATTCAGCACAGTGCTTTCCTTTATCTGTAATGGAGGATGTTTCCGGTACAGTTAGTTTTCCAGTTCAGATCCGGTACAGAATAGAAAATACCCAGCGCTATCTTTTCATTCGAGACGTGTGAGAAGTTAGAAATGTTTAAAGTAACGGTGAGAACTAGGGTGAGTCCATCCATCCATCCATCCATCTTCTATACCGCTTACTCCTTTTCAGGGTCGCGGGGAACCTGGAGCCTATCCCAGGGAGCATCGGGCACAAGGCGGGGTACACCCTGGACATAATTGGGGTGAGTGGTTTTTAAAACCAAACAGTCGACGTGTTCAAATGCTACATTCCTAATTGATCACAGGCTCATCAGGCAATGTTGATATACTTGTTTGTTGCAAACGTATTCTTTGCAGCTCCTTCTCCAAGAACGCACCATGGACCGACGCACCATTAAACCAGACCAGTGGCATCGATAGAAAGGCCGTCTCGCGTCAAATCGGCATCTGTTTCCAGCATCGGTTCCTGTATTTTTCTTTCATGAAAACACGGAAATCCTCTTAGAATGTAGAATAAACTGATTACGATACTGCGGGGGATTACGGGTGGTTGGGTGCCGTCAGATTAAGTTGGAGGCAAAGCGAGGCAGCGTCAGCCCTGATACGGGTGAAACGCTGGCGTCCTCTGCTTTATAACTCCTGCGTGTAATCTCTTGCTCACGTACGCTCGTACAGAAGATGGCGAGAATAAAAACCAAACCACCTACTACACAGGAAACATCACAGCGAGCTACGACAAGGAGACATTTCTGCACCTTTAGCCATTTATTAGGCTATTATTAGGCTATTATTATTATTATTAGGCTATTATTTATTATTTAGTGGATGCTTTCATGCACAATCAAGGCAAATCCATTACAAGCGCATGTCTGAGCGGTGTAGAGTTCAGGGTTGTGCAGTCTTGGGATTTTAAAAGCTGTAAAACATCAATGAAGTTCTGACGCACAGTAAAAATAAACCGGACATGATTACTAAATAAAAAGGGCCAAGACAGTTCAGTTCAGTTAGAAGCACTTTTTTTTTATTAAAGCAAGAAAAAAAAGTTCTAATATTTGTGCAATATTTCAAGAATATTTAACACTGAAGTATAAGCGCTAGTCAATTTCTTGAGAGGTACGAGCTTCATTTTCTTTTTTAAAAAGCTCCTTTTGTACACAGTATTAGATGCAACAGTATGATCTTGTAAACAACTCCACAGTAAGATTATGTGTGTTCATACTAAGCCAAAATGAATGACTTTGAGCTTTCCGGAGTCCTTAGACACCTGCATTAAAAAAGAGAAAAGAAAAGTGTTAATGAACAATCCTATACACGATTCAAATGAAATATCCAGAGACATATAAGGCCTAATGACTATTTCTGCATTATATGCTTTATAATGTAAATTTGGGGAATATACATGTAGAAAAGTAGACGATTTTATTTCACACATTTAGTTTCAGTCTCATAAAAAATCATTTAAAGGCTAATGAAATATTCTGCATTGTTGTTTGTTGCTCAGCATTTTCCCCCTCAGATTTGATAGTGGCTGAGGTAATGAATCATCCAACACACACCTGGATAAACCATAGTTCCACGAACTGATACCAAGCCAACATGCTTAAAATACCAAATGCATTTCTTTTCCACAATTCGGTTCAAATATAGTCCCATACTGTGTTCAATTCTGCGGATTTGAGTCGCATCACCTGAATGTATAATGGATACTAAACTGAACTGAGCACTCAGATCTACACGGAATAGGTATGTAGATGATTTTTCAACACTAAGGACATTTTCAATGCACAATTAAAAACAAGAATCACCTCAGAGAGAATATGGAACAACTTGGAGCTCTTTCAACCAACCTAACTGCCAAGGAAGGAGAGTCACCTAGATATCTTCTTGTGTGCATACACGCGTATGCCTCAGTACAACCATCTTTGTACTCAGGTTGGATTACATTTGCACCATGTGGGCGTCTGTGGATCAGGTGGTAGAGCGGGTTGTCCACTAATCGTAGGGTTGGCGGTTTGATTCCCGGCCACCATGACTCCACATGGCAAAGTGTCCTTGGGCTCTATAGGTCAGTTCATTTCACTCATGGTTAGTCAGTTTGTTTAAACTGATTCATTTCAGTTTTTATTGTGTCCTTGAGGACTATATGTAAACATCTGCTATGTGAAATATCTTATTCAGGACAGCACGAAATAAACAATGAAATGCCATTTTAATGATTGATTCGTCTAACAGTTCCAGTGAAGGGAGATTGAAAAGTAATTCTACACAATTGTGTGCTTCTAATTTTGTAGCAGCAGTTTGGCGAAGATCTGTTGTTGTTATCAACTGAGGAATATCTCGCTACCGGAGGTAACAATAGTTCCTGTGCGTGCCAATTTTGAGCAAGTACCCAAAAACATTACAAGAGAGTCAGGAAGAGTCATAAGCCGTACCTGATCACCGTGGTCGATGAGCGTGAATTCTACAGAAGAAGAAACATCACAGACGTATCAGTAAACGTAGGTCTTACCAATCTGAGGAGTTTATTCTCACGTTACACGCACAGGAAATTAGCTGAGCAAATATAGTTATACAGTATACATCTGTGTATACATCGTCAACCACGTGCGTGTGTATAGTGCTCTCCGGGAGCCGTTACTGTAGCTTTATGTTAAAACGATACTCGCCGCCGTCATTAACATTCAAGATTATGCCTGCATTAGAAGGCTTATGCAAATGTCTATAATAGCCTGCAGTCAGCACTGTCCAATAAATATGTATTTGGGGAAGTATTATTATTATTATGCAGACCTGAAAAGAATAAAACATTGGAGTTCGGGGATGACTAGTTAACTACAATTGAACTTGAGAGAAGGCAGCCAAGTCGAACAAATTTTGGAAAAAGGGAACATGGGGGCTGAATTCATATTCAGAACGTTCATTGGAGTTATTAATGGCTATAATGGGAGTGCATCAGTGTGAGCACTGCACAGGATCACGAGCATAAAACTATAGCAGACAGACATCATATTCAAACAATGCAACATACACACGCAAGCATAAACACACACCTGTTTGAGTCCAGGGCCAGAGGGCAGGATTTACCGGTGTCTCAGCGAGGTCTTCTTCCATCTCCCTATCCATCTTTCCCTTAGAGTCAACTCTAGAAAGAAGGAGACTGTTTTTTCAAACTGGTTTATTTGTTCAGCATCCTAATGCTATTTATTTTGGCATATGGATGATATCTGTTTAATATTAATTTTAAAACGTCCTGTAACACTAAAGTAAGCAGACTCCTGATTGGTGTTTAAGCGGTCGTTGGTGCTGTTGTCGGCCAATCATGTGTTCAGGTCCTGGCTGCCTCGGAGTGTAAGGAATCATGATTGACCTTTCTCTCAGGATGTGAAGTACTCTCTCCACTGACATTTAGAGCGATACGTAAGTGTAAGATAGGTAGGGAGGAAGCGTATGTTTAGTTTGGATCCTTCTGGCTCGGTGGAGACTCGCCACAAGTGGGACCTGGCAAGGACTAAACTGGGAGGAGGAAAAGGCAGGCGATTCTTCTATACAAAATGCTCAAGGAATGCGTGGCACGATCGAAAGTAAGACCTTTTGGCAAGGTATTGTCTGTAATTTTTCATACACACAGTAGCTCAAAGTGCTTTACAAGCAAGCAGCAAAAATGAAATCATTATTTAAAAAAAAGTAATGTAATAGAATATCACGAAATATGTACACAAAGATTGAATATAATAAAATTTTATATACAATGATCAGCCATAACATTACAACCAGAGACCGGTGATGTGAATAACATTGATTATCTCATTACAGTGGCACCTGTCAAGGGGTGGGAGATATTAGGCCGCAGGTGAACGGTCAGTTCTCAAAGTTGACGTGTTGGAAGCAGGAAAAATGGGCAAGTGCGAGGATCGACTATGACAAGGACCAGATTATGATGGCTAGACATCTGGGTCGGAACATCTTCAAAACAGCAGGTCTTGTGGGGTGTTCCTGCTATGCAGTGGTTAATACCTAACAAAACTGGTCCAAGGAAGGACAAGCGGTGAACCAGCGACAGGGTTATGTGCACCAAAGGCTCATTAATGTGTGTGGGGAGCGAAGGCATCCACACCATACTTTGCAAAGCACAACGCCGATGGGCTGGCCTTGGTGTGCGCATGTCTGAGGAATGATTACCCAAGATGATGTTTTATGGTGAACTACATCAAGGCAAGCGATCTCTTGGGGGTCAAAAGAAAAGATTCAAAGATACCCTCAAGGCCTCCCTCAAGAACTGTAACTGATCCTGAAAACCGGTAGAGCATGCGTTATGCTACAGAGATACATCATCTTCACAAGTCCAAGGCCGGAATTTCCTCTTCACCAGGTCGGCAGTCTGATCTTCCATGTCCTCACTGCAACCATCAATTCCGAGCTCTGACTGGACTAATCAGCCATCTCCGGATGCAATCTTTGCATCTTCATGCAAAGTGGTGCAGTGTTCCACAGTCTTGAAGCAGAGTAACAAAAGGAGGGCACTCCCCTAGTAAAAATGGTACGATGAGGTGCCTTAAGTCAAATAATTTACATAAATGCAGGTCAGGATCAACTGTAATAGACGATCTGCTACAGATCTAGAGTAGTTGTTTTCTTCCACTACTCGGTGCACAGAGAAAGTATAGTAATAACTGCAAGATAATCAGCGTTTCTATTAGTTATTTTTGGTTTAAAAAAAAAAAAGGATAGGATAGTATAGCATAGGATTAGCTGCAGCAATACACAAGTAAATATTACCTCAAAAAGACAGTAATATAAGACTGTGTGGTGAGTCTTTGCCTGAGCATGTGTGAATTCTTTCATACTGCCCTCTCTCTCGTCTTATTTTCTCTCTTGCTTACTTCCCCTCTGTGCGAAAATTCAGTAGCTCAGTATCTCTAAGCCTGGCAGCCTCAGAATAAAAAAAAATGGGATGACCAGCTGATTCTATGTGAATCAATGACGGAGGTAAATGTCACATATACAGAATTAGTGCTCTCCTGCGAGCGCGTTTAGCTGCTCTGTGATGTTACACAACTAACAGTTTAAAAAGATGTTGCAGTGAGTGTGTCATTATGATCACAACGATTGTCACAGCCCTCATACTCTTTCAGTAGAATGTAATGGAGGACACACACACCAATGGTCAAAAGTTTGTGGACACTTGACAGATGTTTCTCGTGGTGTTAAAAACCTTTTGATCTGTAGGTGTGTGATTAAACGTGTGAAATCGGTGTCGTAGACAAAAATCTAATCGTGACAACGGTTTCGTTTCTTTCATGAGAAAACTAACGTTTTATTTACAGAAAAATCTTTATTTAAACGGACGACTCGGGGGGGGGGGGGGGTGTATATTTCCAAAAAGCAGCCGATAAGAG
>JAOUWY010000002.1:26000324-26011311 GCA_025728095.1 Prietella phreatophila
ACAAAATTGTTGGCACCCTCAACTTAATATTTGGTTGCACACCCTTTGGAGAAAATAACTGAAACCAATCACTTCCTATAACCATCAACAAGCTTCCTTTCGTCCATGACTGTAAACGTATTAAGCACTCGTATTATGGACGGAAGATGATCAAATGACAGTCTCACCTAATAAAAAGTTTACGGTGATCCAAGCAGAGACCCCTGCATGGAAAAAACAAACAAACATAACATGTAAGCATGCTTGTATCACTGTACAGACTGAACGTGGAACTCTTTCAGCACTGTTACTCCATTCATCTGATTATTTCTGTACAGCAGGACTCGAACCGCAGTCCAGCTGCCACATGAACGATGGTTTCATATTAACTCGCTCATTCGAATACGTTATTGTTTCTATAGTAACCGCTCAAAACACAAGGACTTGTACAGGAAATACTCCACATAATCTACCACTTAGAAACGTATTTGAAATTCTTTGCTTTATTTTTATTTTTTTTTATAGATGTGTTTAACAAATTAAAACAATTGTTGATGTGGTAAAGTTTTTTTTGTTGTTATATTATCTTATGCAATATTTACATATTAACCTTCATGTAATATTTAAATGAAGGCATGTTGAGTGTTAGTGCTTTATGACAGTCTCAGTGTTTGTAAAGTAAAATGACAAGATGCTTTTATTTTTTGAGAGAGAGAGAGAGAGAGAGAACAGAGAGAGCGCCAGAAACAAACACAGAGAGTGAGAAACAGAGACAGAAACAGAGAGATTGAAAGAGACAGACATAGAGACAGAGAGAGAGACCAACAGAGAGCAAGAACGAGAGACAGAAACAGAGACACACTAACACAACGACAGAGAGAGAGCGCCAGAGACAAACACAGAGTGAGAAACAGAGAGACAGCCAGAGAGAGAGAGCATGAGAGACAGAGAAAGAAACCGAGATCGAGAGAGACAGAAAGATACACCGAGAGAGACACACGCACAGAGAGAGAGAGAGAGAGACAAGATACACAGAGAGACACATGCACAGAGACAGAGAGAGAGAGAGCAAGAGAGAGAGCAAGAGAGCGACACAGAGAGCGAACACGAGAGACAGAAACAGACAAAGAGAAAGAGAGAGAAAAGAAAAGAAAGGTGAAGGAACGTCGCTGCTGTAACGCAAGTGATCATTAGAACTAACTCATCAGGTGTACATTCCAAAACATTCTATCTTAACTATAAAATGTACGACGTATTGGCGTTTATTCATGTGAACATCATACATTTGTGCAGGTCAGTAAAGCGTTCAACACTACTCACCTCGCATATTAACAATATTACGACTGTTCTCCTCTAGCTTCTACCTTTAAAGAAAATGTCATTTGATGCTTAGTGCATTAATGGAAGATAATCTGTTTGTGCAGATTAAGTCAGGACATTATACTCTGCACTCATTACTGCTCAGAGGAACTACTTTAGAGGATTGGATTAAAGCCTCATATATGCATTAGACACCGCTGGATGCATTATACAACAAAATTTCAATCTGCAACTCCTTCTTTAATGTTGGGCAGCAAAGTGCGATGGAGTGACGTGACGTCGCGAGGGCTCATAGCGAGACGTCGTGAGGGCTCATAGCAAGACGTCGCGAGGGCTCATAGCAATTCCATGAGTGCGCTTCCTGAGTTTCTCACAACAACTATAAACTTCCTGTATGTCAAAACAGCACACTAGATGATGTATAAAGTGTGGTTTCGGTCGTCATGCTGTTGGGAACTATATACCGGAACCTTTGTTCTGATTGGAGGATACGAGATATGAGATGAGATGAGACAGATAGATATACACACCTTCATCAGTACCATCCATGATTGCCACACTGTTAGGCCTGTGAGGGAACAAAGACGCCGCGAACACTTCCCTCGCCTAGAATAAAGACAGACACAGAGCTAAATCACGAGAGAAGAACCACCACCAAATAAACCACCTTCAGCGAACTTAACTCAGTTGACCGTCTCCTATATGAATAGAACAGGACAAATGTTTCAGATCAGTTCTACAGTTACAGGAACGTTTGGGCTCTGATGTGCCATGTAGCGTTTATCACGTTGAAATCTTCCACAGGTGCATAAAGTATGCAGGTGAGGGTGTAAATAATAAAATAACGCAGCTCTCATTACTGCTTTTCATTCAGCTAGACTGGTAAGTCAACGAAAGGAATTTTAGCTTTAGTTTTCAGTCACTTACGTTGATGTACGTGTGTTACTGGCATAAATAAATAAATAAAATCTTACAGTAGTCCTAAAATGACATCTGGAATTTATTTATTTTTAAAAATGTGGTCAACGGTGGTCAAGGCTTGGGGTTAAAGAAAATCCATAATGGTCGTTTCATGATGTTGAAATACTCTCGCCCTGTTATCTGAATGATTTTATGCATTGCGCTGCGTTTACAGGTTTGCTTATTAAATAAACAGGTGTTCCTAATAATATGGTAGTCATTCTCTGACCTTGTCAAGGAGATGTGTCGCTTTCTCACCGGGAAGCAGCCTGAGTCCCGCTGTGGCTCGCAGGGCCAGAGGGGTGGAGGACCACTGAGCAGGAGGTATGGCCTGCTTCGCCACCTGCAACAGCTCCAACAGTCCGGCTTTACACTGCAACACAACGGAGTCGCGACAGTGCGTGTTCGTTCAACACGTCTCATCCTGCTCGGTCTGAACGAAACCCCGCACCCACACCAACCCTATCCGGATAAGAGATCGCCTACCCCTGCTATAAACTGATAAATCTATCAATTGAAGTACAATCTGAGTTGGAACAGTTTGCGAGTATAAACATGACGAGGCCATAATAAACTAGTTTCCCCTCTTCGCCGTGATGACGTTTCATTTCCCCCGCCAGCCTCCGTAGTCCCGTTTAGCCACTTGTTAGGAACCGTCTTCCTCAGGACACGTCTTTATATGCTTATCCTAAAAACACAGAGGATCAGTTTCCTTTAACTGTGATCGACAGGTTTAGGGGGTGGTGATTGTTCGATACTGAACAAGATACATGATGCAGCCAAACGTATGTGGACGCATGACCATCACACCAATATGTGGTTCTTCCCAAAACTGTTGCCACAAACTTGGAAGTACACAATCGTATAGAAGGGCATTACAATTTCCCTTCACTGGAACCAAGACGCCCAAATCTGTTCCAGCATGACGACCCCCTTTGTGTAAAAGCAAGCTTTACCCAACGTTTACCGAACGCGTTCTCCCGCGTCAGCGCGTTTCATATGCACTACATACAGACAATATCAGCGAGAAGTGAACTAACTTGTCTGGCATGGACTTTAACCGGGCAAGTCAATCTGTTAACACAAGCTCAAAAGATTAAGGTGTGTATGGTAAATTTTTAACCAGTCCCATGCCACACTCTGAAGGACCTTGTATGCAATTAACACCACGCCCTTTCGCCATTTCAGCTTTCAACCTTGCCTGAATGCGTTCGTGCCTACCTTTTCGGGATCGTCGGCATACGCAGACAGTCCTGGTTTTATGGCTTTAAACGTCTCGGAGCCCAGTTTAGGAGCTGCTGCAACGGCACAAAAATTCCAATGTCAGCATTTTCAACTAAATAGAAAGCTTCTCAACGTGTAATTAAAAGGGTGTAACTCTCGATGTCAATTTATCCTGCTCAATACCATGCAGTTTTATATACTCAGATATTTAGAGAAGACCCCGTGTGTGTGAAATACGGCCATTTACGACTTCACTATCTACAGTGACGTCATCGTAACCGTATAACAACACGTTTAAACAAATACGTTGGCCTGAGGGCAATAAAACCACGCTCTTCAGTGCTGTCTGTCTCAACAGGCGGGTATTTAAATAGGAGGCTGAGAAAAACCATGCAAAATGTTAACCGCACGGTTCCAGTAATGGTGCTAGGAATAACAACACCTTTCTAAAAACCTGGAAGGAATTTGATTCATCAGTGACGCAGAAGTAGACGGTCGTACCGCTGGATTCCAGATGAAACTGGAAGATGTGTATCCGTGTCCCGGTGCTTCCAGCGTCAAACATAATCCCATACTGGAACGTTTCGCTGACCACCTGCACCGAGGTCGGTCTCTTACGGGCGTCTGTTCTGGAAAGCTGCTCCAGTAACGGCTTGGATGGTTTCCTGGTCTCGAAGCGGCGTTTCACATACGCGAGGTAGACCACAAGGCAAACCAGCAGGAGGAAGATGAAGGCCAGCTTCGGGATCTTCATCGTAACAGAACTATACTGTGACGGCAGACGGTACGGCTTGTTTGGGGTCGATTTCTCGTCTTCAGGGTTGTCCACTACCTACAGAAAGAGAGATCTATTTGCCTTATAGATCCAACATGAGTCACACGTGAAACTATTGATAAGGTCTATAAATAGTGAATAAAATACAAAAATAGCTATATTTGATATATACACATATACTGACCCGCTTGACATTTAAATAGCTCTATAGAACATCATAGAACAATTTATACTCACAAACCCGTGTATATTATCTACAAAGAGTAGAAATAGTAACACAGTAGTAGTAGTAATACGCCGTATCCCAAACAGCTCCGTAGTGAACTAGTATAGTGCACTAAATAGGGTGAAGCAGACGGTATTTCACACCCTACGCAGTGCGCCTACGGAGAGCAATTTAGGACACGACATAAAGTAGCAGACGCGCTAGCTAACAGCTGTCGGTGTTTATTACAATAAAAATATATATAAATATTTATATATTTAATCGTGACATTGCGCGAATTACCTCGTTTTTACTCCGTTTGTCGTGTGTCTTCTTCCTCCTGAAGACTTGTTTAGTTTGTTCTCCATTCGTTCGAGAGCTAATAACGCCAGCTAATAAAGTGACAGCCTGACCGTGTCGCGCGTTGATTACGTAGTAGTTGGGCGGGATGAAGACGTGGAGATGGAAACGGGCCTTAGTGTTTGTTGGGACACTCCTACATGCTCACAGTGGGAGCTTTGATAACCAAACCTTAGACAGTTGCATGCCAAAATATTATTATATAATCATCTCAGTCAGGTCTCTAATTAACTGTAATTATATGTTATAAAAAATAACTAGGATACCTGGAGGAAACCCCCGAAGAACATGCAGTATAAATATCCAAATATGCAAAACAGGTGTTGTCTCAAGCACACCTGATGTAACTAATCAAGAGCTTCATTAGTTGCACCAGGTGTGCTTGAGGTGGAACACAAGAACTACCTGAAGTGGCTAAAGGTAGAAAATGTATGAAATACCTGTATGGGGCAGAGAAAGGAATTTATCAACGGCTGCAAGCAGATTTCTGAGAAGGCGGGTTGTGAAAAACCCTCAAGTGACTGCAAAAGACCTGCATTAAGACTTGGTGGTAACAGGCACTGAGGTTTCATTGAGCACAGTAAGGCACTTACTAAACACAGAAGGTTTTTATGCCAGAACTCCAAGATATTCACCACTACTGACCCAAAAGCACAAGACAAGTCGCCTCAAAATCATAAAAATAAGTCACAGAAGTTTGGGGATTCTGTTCTGTGGAGCGATAAAACAAAACTGGAACTCTTCGACACGATGGATCAGCTGTATGTCTAGAGGAAGAAGAATGAAGAAAGAACACTGTCTACAGTCAAGCATGGTGGTGGCTCAGTGATGCTCTGGTGCTGCTTTGCATCTTCTGGCACTGGAAACCTGCAGCGTGTGCAAGGCAAGATGGATTCATTGAAGTATCAGGAAATGCTAGGAGAAAACTTCATGCCTTCTGTGAGGAAGCTGAAGCTTGGGTGTCATTGGACCTTCCAACAGGACAATGATCCCAAGCATACCTCAAATTCCACCAAGGCTTGGTTGCAGAAGAAGTCCTGGAAGATTCTTCAGGGCCATTACAGTCACCTGACTTGAACCCCATAGAAAATCTCTGGTCCAAAAAAAAATCTCTGGAAAAAAGAAATGAAAAAGGGAACACCACGCTACAAAAGTGTTGACAACTGTACATTTGGTGTAAGAAGGAACATCATGTAAATTATATTTTTATCCTATCACTTTAACACGTTATGAAAAATATTACATCAGGTTTCTTTGTCTGTTTTTTCTTCATAACTTGTTCCCTCTTTTTTCCTTTCCCTCTTTTCTGAGACACAACAGAGCCAATTACTGCCTCATTTGTGTCGTTGACAATATGGCACCAGCTGGTCTCATATATATGGCGAGTTTTGTTAAAGTTGCCCTGGCTTGAGGCGGCATGCTTGACCCTTGGCAGTTTCCTTATTCATTGTCTTAATTAACCACCATGAGTCCTGATAAATGGGACAATCTGCATTCAACAGCAACACTGTCTCACACAACGCTCTGTGTGTGTGTGTGTGTGTGTGCGTGTCTGTGTGCGTGTGTGTGTATATGAAGCCCCCACCCTCTTCTCTTTCCATCCCATCAAATACTTGAATATATATGACCCATATTGAGAGGCCTGTCTGTGAGGCACAGCAGCAGCAGGAGGAGGAGTGATGAGATCAAGAATGCTGATTTTCAATTGAACACACAGAGCGATACCTCCCAAAGTCCATATGGTCACATTTTGGGGGGGTTTAATGGTCCCTATCTAGCACACATGGCCCAAAGGGAGATAGATGCCTGGTGCAAAACATTTCTGTCTAATCAAAGATCAATGTAGGAGGGCCAAAGGGAGGGCTGAAGGCGTGTGTCCCTTACAAACTGTTGCTCCTTTGCTCTCGCCGCAAACACGCAGATGCATAAACACCCACGAGCTACTCGTTGCATATGTGACAGTCATTAGCTGAGTTGAGTGAGCAGATGAGCGGAGAGAGAGAAAGAGAGAGAGAAAGCCTCCATCTCTACCACCACCTCCCTGTTCTTCCTCAAAATAAATACCAGTCAGCCATTGCATTGTTTTGCACTAGTCATTGTCTGCTGGTGCTTTCCAGGAGAGAGAAACAAATAATAGATGAGCAATGAACACCAGGAGAAAAAAGCAATGAGCAGAAATACTTTGGAACTTTTACAGTAAAAAAAAAAAAAAAAAACTAATTTACAATACAAAATCAACTTTTTATTGCATTACCATATCTGTGTACAAACCTTTCAATACTGCACTGGTCGCTCCACAATGAACTACACATAAAGATAAACACATTTATTTTTTTTAAAAATGTGTTGCTATTTAACAAAGAAAAATAATTTGATTTTTTCTGTAAAGTCATCTTTAGTTAATATTTATGGAAGGAGTCTCCAGTGTCCAGTACTTTGTAACTGTCAGTAAGTCTTCCGTACAGTGCATTGTGCATTGATAATTCAGTACTTTTTACTTACCGCTGTGTTTTGACACATAACATTACAACAAATTCGTTTAAAATCCTATTGAACACCCATTTTAATTCCTCTGCTGGAGATTTGATCATGTAGCCGGCAAGGTAAACAATCCAAAGTGATTCAGGGTTTTTTTTCTTTCTTTTTTTTTATTTATTTTTTTTAATCTGTCATTTTCCCCTACTTTCCCTCATTCTAGCAGTAAGAGCCTGCTCCACTCGCCCATCATTTACGGCATTAGCCTGGCCCAATCCAATTTTCCTTCACTAGCTTGCTACCTTTTATAGATGGATAATATCGAGATAAAACCTAATGCCCTGAGTTAGATTTGTTATATAATTATATAAAGGTCACATCATGGGAAAAATAATAATAATATAGTACAATATACTTAATGTGCAAATATACTTAATGTGCACTGCTTAAGGGAGGCTAATCTGAAAGAAATGTCTGCTAAATCTACATGATTGAAGTTTGGTACATGGTAGACACTTTTAGAGACACACCGAGACGGAAGGGAATACTTTATATCAGAGTTACTGTGATTGTGGTTGGAGATTCATTTTAGTGCTGTACAAGTGACCTGGAACCTTCTTATATTCCGATACAGTCCACTGAGATCAAAAGACGGATATGAGATGAGAGTTTAGGTGTTCAGCCTTTATTTCCTGGTATTTACATCAAGGTGTGTTAAACAACACAAAACCTTTTGAATCACACCACCCGATTTTTATGTGAGCAAAAGTATTGGACCGGATAAAGTCTTTATGTAAATTAACGTAAATAATACTTAATATTTGGTCGCATATCCCTTACTTGCAATAACTGCATCAAGCTTGTGACTCGCTGATTCATCAAATTGTTGGTTTCTTCTTTGTGATGCTTCTGCAGACTTTTACAGCAGCCTCTTACAGTTGTTGGTTGTTTCAGGGGGTTTCTCGCTTCAGTCTTCTCTTCAGGAGGTGAAATGCTGCTCAACTGGGTTAAGGTCTGATGATCGACTTGGCCAGTCTAAAACCTTCCACTTTTCCCCCCTTAGGAAGTCATTTGTCGAGTCGGCAGTGTGTATTGGATTGTTCTCTTGCTGCATGATGAAGTTCTCTCTAAATTGGCAGACAAAATGTTCCTGTAAACTTCTGAAATCGTTCTACAGCTACCATCATGAGTTCCATCATCAATAAAGATTAGTAAGAATGTTCCAGAAGCATCCATGCAAACCCAAGCCATGATGCTACCTCCACCATGTTTCATAGATGAGCTTGTATGTATTCGTTCATGAGCAGATCCTGTCTTTCTTTCTCCACACTTTGGTCTTTCCATCACTTTGGTAGAGGTTAATCTTGGTTCCAGAACTTATGTGGCTCATCTCTGTATTTCTTTGTGAATTCCAATTTGGCCTTCTGATTCTTCATGATGATGAGTACTTTGCAACTTGTAGTATGGCCTCTACAGTACATTTCTGCTCTCAAAGAAAGTCTTCTTCGAATGGTGGATTGTGAAACTTTCACCCCTGCCCTGTGGTGGTTGTTGGTGATTCACTGACTGTTGTTTTGGGGGTTTTCTTCACAGCTCTCACAATGTTTATGTCATCAACTTCTTTTGTTTTAATTGGCTGACCCATTCGGTATCTGTTCCTCAGTACACAAGTGGTTTCTTTCTAATTCAGCACATTCCAAATTGTTGTATCAGCTATGCCCAGTGTTTGTGCAGTGCCTCTGATTCATTTCCCTCTTTTCTCCCATACACAGCTCTCTGATCTTCATGTTGGCTTAACCTTTTTAACACCACATTTCAGAGGTGAAACTGAAGGCTAAAAATAAGAGTAGATGTTCAGAGCTATTTATTGTTTAAACAATCCATCTAACAGGACACACCTGGGTAACAAGAAACACCTGTCATTCACATGTTCCAGTCTTTTTGCCCTCCTACATATCGGGTAGACTGATACAACAATGTGCTATGTTCTATATTTGTTTAACACATCTACAGCACATATAAATAGCTGGAAATAAAAGCTGACATTTTTAAAGGCTCTTCTCGTGTTCATCTTTTGATCTCATGCCGAAATCCCTTCAGTCTACAGCAAAAACAAAAAATGAATTGGCCTTGCCGTCCCAATAGTTTCAGAAAGGACTGTAACACTGGCATCTTTTTCCCCCCAAATGTATTATTTCTTTCTGTTCCATTTTCTTTCATCACTCTGTGCTCATTGCCCCTGATTGGTCTTTAAACATTTAATATCCGGATGTAACCTGTCTGCTTTCATGTCTTTTCCTCACTAACGCTCTGACGATTACATTAACGATTAAGGAAATCAAATCACTTAATGCATTAGCGAATGAGGCCGCTCAATCTCCCTCGCACTCAAATGACTCATGCTGTTTGCTTTTAATTTAAGCAATCCAGTAGAAGACTCATTACAGCGGTGAGTAGATTAACCCGTGGAGATGACTTAACTTAATCCGGGTTATCTTGGTTTTGAGGCCTTTTGAGAGATAAGCAGTAAAATGAAGTCATACTTTCATCAGAAAGATACCTCTGCATCATCATAAGCAGCATTAGGATCATTATAATCAGAGGCATCATTATTTTATACTGGTAGGTTTTTCATTTTTCTTGCTGTTTTGTGATCTATACCATATAACCTGACCTGATTTCATTTCTGGCAGATTTGTCTGTAATGGTCACATGACCAAACAGTGGGAATGTCTCGTTCCTGACTGTCTAAACAAAATAAAAGGAAGTGATTCATGTTTGAGGGAAAATATCTGTTTGTTCCAGGAAATCGATATTGATGTTTAACGATTATTCAGTGTCTATTGGTGAATTTATTCACCGTTAATGGTAATGAACACATTATTTATTCAAACTAACCAAATTATGTACTGATTTAATACTAGAGATAATTGGATTATTAGGAAATTCGGAAGCGTGCAGAGTGGATTAGCGGTTAGCGCGTTTGCCTCACACCTCCAGGGTCGAGGGTTCGATTCCGCCTTGTGTGTCTGGAGCTTGCATGTTCACCCCATGCTTCAGGGGTTTCCTCAGGGTACTCCGGTTTCCTCCTTCAGTCCAAAAACATGCATTGTAGGCTGATCCAAAATGTCGGTAGTGTGTGATTTGTGCCCTGTGATGTATTGGCACCCTAGTGACTCCAGGGTATCCCATGCCCCCTGGGCTAGGCTCCAGGTTCCCTGCGACCCAGCAAGTATAATCGGTAGAGAAAATGTATGGATGGAGGTAATCAAATGGGGCACAAGGCAGGGAACACCCTGGAGTCACTGGGGTGCCAATACATCACAGGGCACAATCACATACACGTTTACACACCCATTCGTACATGCCAATGGGCCTACCATGCATGTCTGTGGACTGGGGAGGAAACCGAAGCACCCGGAGGAAACCCCCACAGCACGTGGAGCACAGGGAGAACACGGAGAACGTGCAAACTCCGCACACATGGGGCAGCGGGGGGAATCGAACCCCCAGCCGCTGGCGTAATGAGGCGAACGTGCTAACCGCTAATCCACCGTGTGCCCTAAAGTGATTCTTTCTATTCACATCAGAAGCACCATAAGGACACCAAATTACACACATGAGATGTCACTGAAATGAGCAATCAAATCATATTTTTTTTAAAAACTGAAAATAAACATAGACTGAAT
>JAOUWY010000002.1:26129566-26142473 GCA_025728095.1 Prietella phreatophila
GTCCCCTGTCCTGAACCCCATAGAAAACCTGTGGGGTGAACTGAAGAGAGTCCACCAGCGTGGACCTCGAAATGTGAAGGATGTGGAGAGATTCTGTATGGAGGAATGGTCTCAGATCCCTCACCATGTATTCTCCAAAATCATCAGGCATTATAGGAGAAGACTCAGAGCTGTTATCTTGGCAAAGGGAAGAAGCATATGCATTTATGTGTGTATATATTTGATAAACCTCTGTTTTGTTTGCAGTTGTTTGATATCAGTGAGAGCAGAGTATTTTTGTGATTTAAGAAATAAAAAATTGAAAAGATCGCAAGATTAAACAAAGACCATTTTCAAAGCCTTCATATTTAACAAGGATACCAATATTAGTGGAGGGCACTGAACATATACACAAAAACCACACAAAAAAACCCATCTGAACTGTCCTCCCACCCCAACCTCACACCAGATGCAATACGATTTAAACACCTTTAACAGAGTGATCAGTGACCCTAGACATTTGTCCTGCAAAGATGCATAAGAAATGGGGTAAACATGAGAGGAAATAATATGACGGGTCCATTTTTAGCTCTTGAAAAGATCTTCAAGAAAGGGGTCCCAGATCTTGACATACTTTTTGGAAGCACCAGTCTTCAAAAATCGAATCCTTTCAAGCCTGAGGGAGGAAACCATCTCAGACAGCCATTTTTGAAAACTAGGTGGCGAAGCAGACTTCCATTCCATCAAGATGACTCTCTCCACAACCACCATACCGAACATGGACCGGAGCTTCAGTCACACTGATGCTTCAGCTTCATTTGATGACCATGATGCTTGTGCATTATTACCAGTCCGTACAGGATTTTTTTGATGATTGTTGCAGTCAAAAATGTGTGATTTTGCTGCGGCTTTCTCCAAAATTGTTGAGTTTTTTGTGGTTGTTTTTTTTCTGGAGGAAATCTACTTGAATTGGCGGAATCGCAATTGCACAGAATAGTTGTGTGTGGTCTTTCTCAGGGATGTTTGATGGTAAACAAGACCTTTCAGCTCTACTTATATATCGAAGGGGGATTTGAATGAATGCGTGCTGTGACGCCACATGACGTGTCTTGGCCCAAATCTGCGGGTTTTTATTTTGGAAAAATTGCAAGCGCCTCCGAATATTGCGGAGTTTGCTTGATTTGCGTTCGCAAAATCCTCTAGGGACTGTGTTACGATAATTACATGGAAAAACAGAACGCAGTTGTTCTTCAGGTGACTCAGATGGTCAGAAAGAACATTCAGGTGGAGACTCCTTGATGGTTTTTCCTTTAATATGTTTCCATAAATATTGCTTGATATGACGTTAAAAAGCCGTCCCATGTTTGGGGGTGCTCCTGAAGGCGTGTGTGTAACAAGATATGGAGCGCACAATAACTATTTACAACAACACAAGAAGTCTCGTATAACGCGTGTATAATATTTTATGTTTCATATGGGGGGGATTAATAAAATAAACAAATCCACTAAAATGGGTTTTGAGTTTTTAAAATAAATGTCTTTCTCTCTGTTTCAGTAACGCACAGGGCGGCCGGATGCTCCCCTCGGTGAAGGACAACAGCGGAAGTCACGGCTCTCCACTTAGCGGCAAGCTCGAGGGCATCTTCTTCAGCTGCAACACGGAGTTTAACACAGGTGAGCCACCACAGGACTCTCCGTACGGCCGCTACCGCTTCCGGATCAGCGCCGAGGAGCTGTTTGGGCCCGACACGCGCCTCTACTTCGGTGACTTTTACTGCATGTACACGGCGTACCACTACGTCATCCTGGTTCTGGCGCCGCGCGGCTCGCCCGGAGACACCTACTGCAGCGAGAGGCTGCCCGAGCTGGATGCCACCAACAACCGCTTCCTGACCCGCATGTGCGCTGAAGACGGGCGCATGGAGTTCCGCCACGCACAGGACGTCATCCTGGAGATTATCTACACCGAGCCTATAGAGCTGACCCGTGGCACCGTGGCGCAGATCAGCGGCCATCAGCTGATGAGTCTGTCCACCATCAATGCCAAGAAGGACCCGAGCTGCAAGACATGCAACATCAGCGTGGGGCGCTAACCACCCCGGCCAGGACTTCCTGACCGACTGTGTCTGATCCACATATCACACAATTGAAAGACACGAATATTAGCATGTACGCTATCGCAATCCAGAAATCCTCAAGACCTGCAAACATTAGCTTGGGATGTTAGTGCTTGTATACAAACCGCCAGCTAACACTCGCGCAAACCGAGCTGTCTCCAAATCTCCAGAACTCCAATATCAGCATGCGTTAGTAACGTGTGGGGTGCCAACACTTCCACTCAAACTCAGTCTGGACCTGCACCATCAGCATATCACACTAACTCCGGCGCAAAACACGAACTCAACTAACCGCTCCTACGCCAACAACTAAAGACAATGTCACGGCTCCAGAAGAATTCGGAATCTGTGAAACCGCTCGGTCCTCCGTGCTGTTGGTCTCCATCACCACGGTGACACAAGCTTACATCCCAAAAGAAGCAAAAAAAAATCTCCTGTCCTCTCCGCTGCATACTTTTTGGACAAAGAACCATTCCTGCATCTGTAGTGTGTAAGGATTAGCACAGGCAGGAAGTTCATCACGATTTCCTTTACTGATTTCCTCTTAGCTCAGAATGACCGCGGTATTTTTGTGTAAGAACGAGGTTAATATTAATGCGCTTATTCTTAAAAATACGTTTCTATGGTAACAGCACGTACACAGGGACTTGTATACACAGGCCGCTCCGTATAAACAGAGTCTAATAATAAACAGATTGTTGTTTAACAAAGTGAGTCTCGGTTATGCGAGAGAGATATATTCTGGTGTGAGAATGCTTGTTTACTGTAGCTATAATGTACTGTAACGTAAACAGGAACAGGACGTCCCACGACATTAAATCTAAACCACTAAATCTATTTTCCTGTAACAGCAGTCTGTGGTGTGTTATTCCTTACTTAACGCAGACGCGTGGACACCGCGAAACCACCTGGAAAGAGTAAATCAACCACATTCCTTTGTACTCTATTCCTCCATTGTTGGGAATTTGGACAAGGAATGAAACACTTCATAGCATGCTCTTATAGGAAAACGATCAAGGACATAAAACTTGAGTTACTGTTACCACCCTGAAATTATTGATTTGTTTATTAATTAAAGAACACCACGTCGTACTTATCCGTTTAGAGTTACAGTTAATGTTGTGGAACGTCCACGAAACAAGTTATCGCTTATGTCACAGCAGCTAGAAATACTCAAACTCTAGGCAGCCTCTTCGTTCTTCCTTTCTCGCTCTTAAAATAAGATGGGAAGAAAAAAACCCACGCAGAAGCCGCAAACCTGCTTTTATAGCTTGACGTCTGGCAACGGAGACTCCTTCCAAAAACGCTAAATAAACCTTCACCGTGTTGAGCGTCCATCATCCAAGTAGTAAGCGGTTACTACTGACATGATAACGTTATTGGAGCGAGTGAATTACAGTGTTTCATTGGTTCATTAACTCCTCCTGACCAATCAGATTCGAGAATTCAACAGAAAGCTGACGTGGGAAAAAACATTTAAGCCTTTCTCTCATGTCTCATCACATTTACACTGAATTATATACTCGCATATTTTGAACGTTTCTCGTCGGGAAACTTAGATCTTTATCGTAACCGTGTAAAACATGCCGAACTTCTTGCCTGTGTAATCTCATGTGCAGTAGAGTACGCTAGCCACGGAGTGCATTAGATCAGGTTAAAAATGCTGGAGTGTTCCTTTAAACGGAATCAAATGTCCTGTTCACTTTTCTGCACCATCACAGCTGAGGATTTTGACAAAGACGGAGCGTGACTGTTACTCCAGGGCTAACTTGTACCCGGTGGATCCATGGCTGGGCACTACAACACAAATATCATATCACGATACTCCGTGACGTTTCTACGCTATGCGATACGCGTCACAATTATATAACTCGGTGAACGGACTGTCCGCAAAACAGTGGTAAGATATACAAACTAACAAAAAAAAAAAACGTTAAACTGAGTGTGACGATATTTAATTTTTCTTCAATGCCTACAAAATTAAACATTTATAAAAAGTCAAGTCAACAGCATCCATTCCGTACCGTTTAATCTGTCATTATTAAAATGTTTTTAAAATAAATAAATAAATACATCACATGAGATACCAACAATATTTCAGAAAAGCGTATCGCGTAATCATTTCTCACGATATCAACGTTATTATCGATATTTATCGCCCAGCCCTAGATGGCGCTGAAACGTGGATTAACCTCGGTGCGAGAGCAGCTCACTCGCACAGAAAATATTCAACAAGTGACGCTAACACCTGAAAAGAAAAACGTATCTGAAGAGAGAGAGTCCAGCTTTCCTTTCCACAGATACGTCCTTTATTTCGAAGTCCGATTCATTCACTGACTTTTATTTTTTCTAGTAATTTTGTTTTTAATAGAGACTAGTTTATTTTTTTGCACAGTAATCTCATCGCAGGTCTCCTTTAACCAGTCCTCACTTTTTATTGTTTGTTTTGTTTTTTTCGGATTTTTTGAAAGCTCAGCTTGTGCGTTTGTGCATTAGCGTGTGCGCGTGTGTGTGTGTGTGTGTGCGTGCGAGAAATGATGTGCTAGCCGGCCTTGATTATTGCGCATGATCATAGTGAAGTGTATGTTTACTTTTGCACACCATCGAAACTGTGCTCTTGTATGCCAAAGGTCATACGGTCAGGAGGAAAAAAAGAAAATAATAATAAAAAACACATTTAACTTTCCGGAATGTACGAAATCGATCCGTCGAGTTTCTAGAGAAAGTGAATATTGACGTGAGTGAGATAGCGATGAAATGTTGCCAGATCTTCTCATGGACAAGCAAAAAAAAAAAAAATTTGTAAAACATCATCGGTGGAATCCAGCCTTAACTGTACAGTCTTATTATTATTATTGATGTAATGTAAATGATCAAATCTCAGCTTGATGAAAAATGCCACTGCGCTCACTAGAAGTCCCAGTATGTACAATATTACCCACAATCCTCTAAGAGAAACAACCAAGATGTCATGACCACACATGTTAGGAAACTAATCAGCGCTTTGGGGCGGAAGCGAAAACTCCACGTCAAAGCTGGAACACCGTCGCACGCTCACGGAAATTGACTCGAATACACCTTTAATCAGTCACGTGACGGTACGTGGGCTAGAGAGAGCATCGACTTGTCGTGTCGTATCTTCGTTTAATCCTCTCTTGACCTGTTCTCACTGTGAAATTAGAGATGAGACGTATACACTTGATTTGTCCATCTAGCCTCCGGGTTAAACAAACAAACAAATTAACAAACAAACAAACACAAACCCTGCAACTGATATAAAGTGAATATAAAGTGCTAGATTTTGACATGAAGGTGCATGAGTTTGCCATTTTTGGAATTATTACCCAATGATTTAGCGATTTAAAATAATCACCTGCTGTCAACTGATCGGTTTTCCTAAAATAAAAATGATTATACGCATGGAACGTGATTCAGTCCCTACACACGTACACGTCACATCCATGTGGCTCACCAGGAAAGTATGTGAGACCCGACACGTTTGTGTGTGTGTGTGTGTGTGTCAGATTGCGATTCTATCTCTGGCTGCTTGGAGGTTGTGTGTAGTTTTTCCCAGCGTCCCTTTCAGCAGCCTGTCTGTCCTTCAGAACGTTGTAGCGGTCGTATTCCTCCGCCATGACCAGACGGTCCTCTCTCTGTGCACACCTTTAAAAACACACACACACACAAGAAAGAAGAGAGATGAAACGGCGCTCATCTCCGGCACCTGATGTCTCCCCGCTACTGCCTTACACTCCGATAGCTGTGTACAGTGATGCCTCTGACCGAACCTTTAAACACAGTGTACATATGTGTACAGGGAAAACAAGCAGCTCTGTCTCTCTCAGACTTTCAGACTAAGCTTCTCTCTCGCTGTTTGTGTGGAGAGGCTTCACACACACACACACACACACACACACACAGCTGTATCCTTTTGGCAGCTTCTGCTGTGTTTTTTTTTTTTTTTTCCTCCCTGTTCTGAGTTTCATGATGTCTTTCTGAGAACCAACTGTGACTGTTCAATAAAGCTCTGTGTGAATAACAGCAGCCTCATGTACCTTGTGTGTGTGTGTGTGTGCGCGCGCATGCTTGTACCTGCCATTCTTTTTGAGAAAGTTCTTCTTGTACTCTTTGAGAAGTGTTCTCAGTTGCCTTTTCTCCATCCTTGTCTGTTCCAGCTGCCTCAACAGCTCCACCCTGCACACACACACACACACATTATTGCACTATTGCATTGCACTACTTAAATGTGCATTAGGTAAAATTAGGTCTCTGACAGTTAGGCAAGTTTTACATTTGAATGATTCCCACCCATGTCACGAAGCTCCACCCACATGCTCTTTCCAGAGCCATATCTCCTTGAAGCTCTCGCTTGGTTTCATACTGAAGCTAAGCACGGTTGAGCCTGGCCAGTACNNNNAGGAGACCTCTTGGGGTCCTAAAACTAAGGTTGCTGCTGGAAGTGGTATTAGTAAGGCCAGCAGGGGGTGGTCTGTGTGGGTCCTAATACCCCAGTATAGTCACGGGGACACTATAGTGTAAAAACAGCACCGTCTTTCAGATGAGATGTTAAACCGAGGTTCTGCTGACCCTCTGTGGTCATTAAACATCCCAGGACACTTCTCGTAAAGAGTAGGGGTATAACCCCAGTGTCTTGCTGAAATTCCCCCATTTCCCCTCTGAATTAGCTCCATCGTTCTCCTCTCCCCTCCACTTATACCTGGTGTGTCTTTTGATTTTCTACATATCGTCCATATTATTTGAACAAGTAAGTAAATACATTTTTAGATTGCAGGTTTCACGCTTGTGTGTATGTACCTGTTCAGCAAGTGTGTATCATTTGTGGACGCTGTTGCTTGCGTGACCATCTGGGTGACAAAGACAGGATTAGAGTCCTCTTCTAATGGCACAAGATTCACATCGACACACTCTTCTAAGCCTCTCTGCATCGCACACACAAACACATACACTTTTATTACTCGTCCAACTGTACGAGACGATCCAGATGAAGTCTTGGACAACTACAATGGTCAGTATATCGTATGTGAAAAAGCCATACAGTGGTACTTGTCTGTTTGCGCTGTAGAAGGCCTGCTTTACCAGATGGTAGCGGTCATATAGCTCTTTCATTACACTCCTCTCCGCTTTAGAACTCTGCAGAGAAAAAAATGCATACACACACACACACACACACACACACACAAATCACGTAGCATCACATGGTTCTAAACCCGAGGCGGAAAAGTTATACAACCTCTAAATTACAGCTGAGAAACTATTCTTTATCAACATAATTAGTTTTGTCTAGAGATTTAAAAACCGTACAAGAAATTTGCAAGGCTTTTGATCAGAAGATTTTTAACTGACATTTTGTGTGGGGTTTTTTTTTTGCCTCGTATGCACCATGTCTAACATTAATATGGTTTTATAATAACAAGGAATATTGCAAAGCTACGTGTAAACAGTATTTCTTTCTGTAAAAAGCTGACGTGTTGTGTTATAGAAATAATAAAAAAAAAAAAACGCTGGTTGATTGGATGAGTAAACACACCGGCCTGCCGTGAAGACTCTCGTAGTAAAGAAGACACTTCTGTAGTATCGTCTTCTCCAGAGACACCTGAGCGTGAGACATGTCCTACACACGTGCCGAAAAATACATGAATACATACATCAATAAAAAATAAAAAAGGTACAAATGTCATTATAATGATTTGATGAAAAAAATGACAATGAAAAAACATTCCCCACAATCTCACTTAACATAGTGTGTGTGTGATTGTGTGAGACCTGTATGCATCCTGGAAGGTTCAGTTCCAGTCGTTTCTCTTTAAGACGCCGAGTTAACGTGTTCACCGTGTCCTCCACGTCTGGTGTGTGTGGACACTCACTGAGTTTCTGAGTTTGGGACTTTTCCGAAGCATGCACACGCTGTCTTGAGCGCAACTCTATGGAGAGAAGGTGAAGAAAGGAAACGTGTTTGTGTGTTGAAGGTGAAAATGAAAAACTTGCCTAATTACAAGGTGTGGTTTACTCGTGCCTTTCAGCCACTTGCGTGACTTGCTGAGGTCTGTCACGAGCTCAGACACTTCGGGACGAGTTGTTTTACAGTCGAGATCGGCCTTCGTTAGAAACGTATGTTAATCATCGCACACACTTAAAATGAAAAAAATAATACGTCACAGCAAAGGACTAATGATGCAAACAATATTGTAGCTGCTTCTTCGAGAAAAAGTTCAAATATTCCGACAATAAAGTCATCATGAAAAAATGGTGCAGATCAGAGCAACAAAAATAAAGAAGTAAATACGTTACAAATACAGAAATACTTAATCACCTGCTGCATCAGCATTAGATTATAAATTTAGTATTAGAACTTCCTCCGTCAACAAATCACAGTATTATGACATCCTGGAAACATTGCGATTTTATTCATGAAATATTGCGATTTTATTCATAAAATATTGTGACTTTATTCCTAAAATATTGCGATTTTATTCATGAAATATTGCGACTTTATTCTCTAAATATTGTGACTTTATTCCTAAAATATGGCGACTTTATTCATAAAATATTGAGACTTTATTCTCGAAATATTATGACTTTTTTCATAAAATATTGCGATTTTATTAATAAAATATTGCGATATTATTCTTGAAATATTCTGACTTTATTCATAAAATATTGCGACTTTATTCCTAAAATATTACGACTTTATGAGTCATAGTCTAAGACTAATATGTTATTTAATGAAGAAAAACACATTATTGTTGGTATGATGGAATTTTTCTGTAAGGAGATGTTTAGGGAAGAAGTCTCCAGTGTCAGAATCAGTACGTTTCCTGCCATGGGAAGGTCAAGTCTTTTCTTTGTGCTTGGTAACAAGACAAGCTGAGGTTTTTTTAATATATATTTTTATTAGCTTCTAGAGGAAAAAAAAAAGACCAGTGAGGGAACGACTGCTATAACATATAATGACGTTCCACACAAATGGATAAAACGTACGAAGTGGTGTTCTTTAATAAGAAGTATATAGATCATGTATATGGAGTATAATAGATCACAAGCTGTTAACAGTAACTTCATAACACCACCCTGTCCTTGCTTAGTTTACTATAACAGCACACTGCCAAGGGTTTTATTCCTTATTTACATTAACAAACACTCCTGACACACACACACACACACACACACACACACACACACACCTTGTAGTTGTGGATATTCTGCAAGGATTCCTCAAAGCTCCTGATTACTCGCTTGAGCTTCTGAATATGCTGACGCAACTGAGAGGTTGACATCCCATGGGTACAGTTTGCACCATCCTCTCTGCTAACACACACACACACACAGATCCAAACAACTAAGATCCTGGTAACCTATAGCCCAGTGTGTCAGTGACAACACATGAATTAAACAAACAAAAGGACTTTCCTACATGACATGAAATTGGCTGAAGGTTGCACAGGAGGCCAAGTCTTGTCCACTGCTTAGAGTCTGAGCCTGGCTTGGGATTGGACGGTGAACCGAGGAAATGGGAGGGGCTGCAGGAAGAAGCAAGAAAGAAAAGGTATCGCAAAATTTTTTTTGGGGGGGTTGTGTCTTAACACCACTGAGAAAACAGGAGAAACAGAATGATGTAGAGGTATTACCTCTGACGTAGTGGCTAGACGCTGAGCCGACGTCCTCCTCCATCAGCTTTGTAGTGTGTGTGTCAGGGCTCCGAATGTGTGTGCAGCTATAATCTGAGGGTACGTGTTTGCTCAGTGAGATCCTGGCCTCGGTGTGTGTGTGTGTGTGTGCTCCCAGGCTCAGAGTGTGAGCTTTGGCTCTTGGTTTGTGTATCGCCGCTCAGAGAGTGTGTGCGGCTCGTGTTAGACTGTGTGTCCTTCTGGCTGTGCATGTCTCTGATCTGGTGTCTCTGGTGTCTGGCGTCGAGCTGCGTCTTGTCGTTGGTATCGTAATGTGTGTCGCTGTCTGGAGTGGGGCGCTCTGGAGCAAGGCTCTGTAAAAAATAATCATAATCATAATAATAATAATATTGAATATTGGACAGAGATCACAAGCTCAACAATGCACACACATACACACGTTGTGTTTAAACAAGTTGCAATGTTTACCACCCTCAGCTGACAGTCTGGAGAATTACAATTGCAATAAAAACACTTGCCCACACAATATAACCCACTCCCGTGCACAGGGGCAGAGCTGAAGAGCTGAACAGTGCTTTTTTGGCTGAGGGGGCGGGCCTAATTAAAGGGCTGGAACAATGTAAGCAGTAGCCTTATACAAATAAACTAGCCTTTAAAGTTCTACTACACTACACAGCAAACTTCAGGTTTCTATGGTATCATTTAATATATTTATATTTCTATCACAACTCTAGAAATACTCGGAAACATTACAAACAACACATTTAACAGAAATACCATGTGGGAGTGCGTGAGGCAGGACTCATCTTTCTTCATTAGGCATAATCTAGAGAGAGAGAGAGAGAGAGAGGTCATCACTAGCTGGTCATAAACGCTTCTATCAATAAACAAAATTATAACAATTACATTATATACCTCCTCCCTGGGATAGGCTCCAGGTTCCCCGTGACCCTGAAAAGGAGTAAGCGGTAGAAGATGGATGGATGGACATTATATACTTCAATCCACATGGACGTTCTCAGTGTGTTTGCTGGGACTACGGTTGCTGCGATGTCCTTAGGACTTCAATTATCACATGCAGTTTTAAACACAATTATGTTTAAATGTTTCAGTGCACATTCTTTGCTTTTACAGCATCTTCTGCATATTTGACGACTTTCCGACACCGCTCATCCTGTTCAAAAATTTACACCCCCTCCCCTGTCTCTTAATGTATGGTGTTGCCTTCTTGAGCATCAGTGAACATTTGCTCCTTTTGTAATAGTCGTGTACGAGTCCCTCAGTCATCCTCAGTGTGAAAAGATGGATCTCGACATCACATAGTCACTGTTGGAAAGGGGTCAAATATGCAGAAGATGCTGGAAAAGTAAAGAACGTGCAGGACCTGGAGGACTGTTCTGAAGAACAGTGGGCAGTTTAACTGCTCAGGACAAACAAGGGACTCATGAACAACTCTCACAGAACATAAACACATCATGTCGTGGATCATCCAGGTAACGACACACAGGATTAATAATCAAGCATGTGTAAACTTTTGAATGGAGTAATTTTTATAAATTCAGCTATAATCTTGGTTTGTTGTCTATAAGTAAACATCTGTTAGATAAGTGAAATAGATTATTCAGGACAGGACTAAATAAACAACAACATGCTAGGAAGAGGCAGAACAGGAGGAACATGAAGAACAGGAGGAACAGGAGGAACATGAAGAACAGGCAGAACAGGAGGAACATGAAGAACAGGAGGAACATGAACATGAGGAACATGAGGAACAGGAGAAACATGAGGAAAAGGAGGAACATGAGGAACAGCTCGAACAGGAGGAACAGGACGAACAACAGGAACAGGAGGAACAGCAGGAACAGGAGGAACATGAGGAACATGAAGAACAGGAGGAACAGGAGGAACATGAAGAACAGGAGGTTCAAGAGGAACATGAGGAACAGGAGGAAAAGGAGGAACATGAAGAACAGGAGGTTCAAGAGGAACATGAGTAACAGGATGAACAGGAGGTTCAAGAGGAACATGAGGAACATGAAGAAAAGGAGGAACATGAGGAAAAGGAGGAACATGAAGAACATGAACATGAGGAACAGGAAGAACAGGAAAGACTGTAACACTCACTCCTGTTCAGGATGATGCTCTGGATGTCCAGCGTTCTGCTTGCTCTCTGCCTCAGTCCCGGTCTCTACATTTATTCTCCTCTCGTCCGTGTCCATCGTGTCCAGTTTTGAGATGAACCTGTCATAGAGACAGAGGTGATGAACACACTGCTGATGGTTGGGGGTGAGGGGGAAATGGTTTTGAAAAGAGATGTCAATAATTTGGAAGAAAATTAAAAAAGTCACTTCTAGAATATATTTTAAAAATGTTTTATTAAACTTCAACACAAATCTGGCTAAACTCTGATTAGTAAATTAAATCAGACCTTCTGGAGAGTGGGCGTGTATCAGGTGGTGGAAGGGCATTTATTTCTTTAGCCACACCCACATCATCACACATCTTCTCTGAGGTACAAGACTGCTCCTGGGAGTTAAGCAAATATTGGTAATAAATCTCTCTCTCTCTCTCTCTCTCTCTCTCTCACACACATACACACACACACACACACAGACAGAGAGAGACACAGCGACACAGACACACACAGACACACACACACAGACACACACACAAACAGACAGAGACACACACACACACACACACACACATGGACAGAGAAAGACACAGCGACACAGACACACATGGACAAACACACACACACGCATTCTCACCTGCTGTAGTTGTGATATGTCATTAAGATGAGGGGGAGACAACATGGATTTCCTGCTGTGTGCAGTATGTGTGGTGGGTTCAGTGGGTGTGGTGTGTGCAGTGGGTGTGGTGGGTATGGTGTGTGTAGTGGGTGTGGTGTGTGCAGTGGGTGGTGTGTGTTCAGTGTGCGTGGTGTGTGCAGTGTGTGTAGTGTGTGCAGTGGGTGTGGTGTTTGTGGTGTGTGCAGTGGGTGTGGCGTGTGCAGTGGGTGTGGTGTGTGTGGCGTGTGCAGTGGGTGTGGTGTGTGCAGTGTGTGTAGTGGGTGTGGTGTGTGCAGTGTGTGTAGTGGGTGTGGTGTGTGCAGTGGGTGTGGTGTGTGCAGTGTGTGTAGTGGGTGTGGTGTGTATGAGTGTG
>JAOUWY010000002.1:26285128-26296252 GCA_025728095.1 Prietella phreatophila
TTTGACCTCCTGGTAGTCCCCACTTCAAGATAGACCTCCTAATGCACCTGGTCCATTCACACCCCTTAGCCGGTCATCCTGCTCCCCATAATTGGTTGGTTGGCCATTAGACCGGCCTTATGGAGCTTTGAGAGGGCAGGCATGGCCATCACAGGGTCACTCCTGAAATCTGCCCAGGGCCATGAGGACATCCTCATTAGAATGAACCACACCACCTGGTACACCATAATGATCCTTCTCAGGAAAGACATCTCCTGAAATGTTGCCAGGGAACTCATGCTCCTTTTCAGCCATGTGGGGATTCCAAAGAACCTTCTAACTGACCAAGGTATGCCCTTTGTGTCTAAACTAATTGATAAGACGTTTTCCTAACACCTGCAAGCCAATGGCCCGGTCAAAAGGTTCAACCAGACACTGAAGAGTATGCTGCAATGTGTGGTAGATAAGCAGGGAATGAACTGGGACCTCCTCCTGCCCTACCTCCTGTTCACCATACGTGAAACAACCCAGGTTAGTAAGATGCTGCAGGATGGCATCATCAAAGAATCTGCCAGCCCCTGGTCCAGCCCTATCCTGGTGGTCCTGAAGCCTGACGGAGTCTCAGACTGTGTAATGACTTCCAGAAGTTGAGCCAGGTCTCGGACTTCGACAGCTACGCCCTCCACCTAGTGGAATGACCTAGTGGAGCGCCTGCTTCATTTCCAACCTGGACCATACTAAAGGGTACTGGCAGGTAGCCTTAGTCCCAGACACCAAGCCCAAAACAGCATTTAGCACTTCCAGTGGCCACAATACTGGGTTCTTCCCTTTGGGCTAGCCCACAACTTTCCAGTGTCTCATGGACGTCATGCTACATCCCCACTGACAGTTCGTGCCTTCCCGGATAACATCTTAATCCACTCCACCCCGTGGTCGGACCACCTACACCACCTCAGGGAGGTCCTGGAGGAGTTCCATAAGGCCAGGCTAATGGCCAAACTACGAAAGTGCCATCTAGGACTGACAGAGGCACAGTACCTTGTGTGTCACATCGGCTGAGGTCTACTAATGACTCACTGCTGACTGCCTGTGCCCCTACGCCTTTCTGACAGCAACTCATCTCCCTAGCGCATCAGTGCAGCCCACGATGCAGAAAGCCAACCATTATCACTCTCCCTCCACCTGCACCATTCCATCACTTCTGCACTGTTCAAGAATAATAGAAGCACTTTTGTTTGCACTCATCCTGCCTCTCCTGTGCCTATGTTATGCCTGTCACAGCTGTGAGTTACTACACATCTCTAAAAACAATCGAACATCAGGCTCATTGTGCTAGTAAGAAGCGAGGACCATAACATAAATCAAAGAGACCTGATCCCAGATTTGTCATTTTGTGCAAATGTATTCAAAAATATAGAAAAAGAACCTTGCTATAAGAGAATTAGAATCCTTCCTTTTTTCATATGTAACCAAATACAAGAGGAAAAGGTGTACTCCCTAAAGGCACAGTGTCCAGGCAGAAACAGAGTTTTGCACATTTGTACCTGTGCATATTTCTGTTTTTCGGCTACATCTGTATCTATATGTAGTGTTAAAATTATAAGCTTATATTCGGTTCAAAGTTAGTATATAGTTACAAATCAACTAGCATAAATCTGTATTATGCGATGTCCAAAGGCTAGCATAGAACTCACATCAGCAAAAAGTACAAAACTAACATAAGGCTGGAAATTAACAAAATGGTTGTAGGTTGTTAACTGGGACTAAAGTAATGGTAGTGCAAATGCCACCGTGGTTGCTGGTAGTCTCCCATTTATATACTTTCACTGCAATCTGCAGAATCTGGTTCTCTTCTGTGATATTCTAACAAGTAGTAGATAGAAAGGAAGGGCAAGCAAGAGAAAGACTTTGTTGTTTCCACTTTTGTGTTAAGCTCTCAGTAGTTGTTCGAGTTTGTTTCTTATTGTTCTAGATTCACATTTGTTTGAATATTTATTCAGACATGCTAGGTTATCAGACGGGTGTTTATTGTTTATTAGACAGGACAGTCTGGTCTAGTTATCTTCTTTCTTTCCCCTTTAGACTAAGACTAGTCTATTTTTATTTTGTTCTTATTTTCCCTTTGGCTCTGACCCAGTTTGTTTTCCCTCAGCACAGTCATCTATGGTGTCCATCTCTATCTCTTGTTATCCTCGTATCTAGTACATATAATGTAGAATGTCTCTGCATGTTCTCTGCTTCCTTACACTAAGTCAGTCCTACTTCATCACTACTAGTACTGCTCTCCCTCCCGGGAATATACCTTTGGAGTGGAATTGTCATTTGTACCACTGCTAAATAAAGGTTACTATAACAGGTCAGAATTGTGATGGTAAAAAACGGACACCATTGTAATTGAGCCAGCAAAAACAATCAAATCTTTATATGACGTGAGCATGCCAGACAGACTTAGCCGTTGTAGATTTTCATGCAAGAAAATCACTCAGTTCAGATTACTGAGTTTATTTCTAATAAAATAATGATTCAGTACAGCTAATTAAGCAGCAGTAGTGGAAGTAGAAGGAAGCAGTGTACCATTCAAAACAAGGCTTAAATAAACCACTTTTCTCTTGGGAGCATATTTATGTAGTAATTACAGCAAATTAGTGTTCTGTAGACTAAACAAGCACAATTTGCTTTTGTTAATTACATACAGAGTAAATCCTGCAGTGCCCCGAAAGGTAATTCGCCCCATGGCCTAGAGCTGTGTTTTTCTAACTGAATCTGCCTCCTTTAATACAGTGTTTTGCATAAGTATTCACAACCCTTGAAATTTTCCATATTGTGTCATGTACATCTGAAAGTGGGATTTACACAATGTGTAACCTGGTGGAAATTCATCTATACAATGATAAATCAATACCAACACTGTGCTCAACAAATTAATTTATTTAATCAGAAATTCCTCACGAGCCCGTGTAGCCACTCTCACCTTACCAGCTGTACAGTACTTCAGAGTGCTATGGCTGTTGAGACAGAAAACTGAAGTATATATGGTTACAATAAATTGAATTATTCATTTTGTTATTATTCTTATTCACTTAGTAATGGATAAATAAATCAACATCCTATTGGATGACAGAATACACCGATTATAATATTTTACATAACTGCCACCTTCTATCTTCCTCATTATCATCTTCTTCCCATTACATATTCCCATCTTATCTCATCCACTAATTCTTGGTATACACAGTACAGTCTCCTCCAAAACTATAGTAATGGCAAGGGCAATTTGTTTGTTTTTGCTGTAAAAGGTTGGAACAAAAGTATAGGTACAAATACTCTTGATGTAAATAACATTTAATATTTGGTCACATATCCCTTGCTTGCAATAACTGCATAAACCTGTGACTCATTGACATCACCAAATTGTCGGTTTCATCTTTTGTGATCCTTTTCCATTGTTGTTTGTTTCAGGGGGGTTTCTCCCTTAAGCCTGATCTTGAGGTGAAATGCTGCTCAATTGAGTTAAGGTCTGGTGATCGACTTGCCCAGTCTAAAACCTTCCTCTTTACTTTACAAAATACTTTACAAAGTAAAGTCATTTGTTGAGTTGGCAGCATGTTTTGGTCTTGCTGCATGATAAAGTTCCTCACGAATAATTTGGACGCATATTTCTGTAAATTGGTAGACAAAATGTTCCTGTAAACTTATGAATTTGTTCTGCTGCTACCGTCATGAGTTCCATCATCAATAAAAATTTGTGAGAATGTTCCAGAAGCAGTGATGCAAGCCCAGGCCATGACACTACCTCCATCATGTTTCACAGATGAGCTTATATGTTTTAGGTCATGCACAGATCCATTCTTTCTCCACATTTTGGCCTTTCCATCACTTAGGTAGAAGATAATCTTGGTTCCAGAACTTTTGTGGCTCATCTCTGTATTTCTGGTCTTGATGATGAGTCATTTGCATCTTATGATATGGCCTCTATATTTCTGCTCTTGAAGTCTTCTTCAAACTGTGGATTGTGATACCTTCACACTTGCCCTGTGGAAGTTGTTGTTGATGTCACTGACGGTTGTTTTAAGGTTTTTCTTCACAGCTCTCACAATGCTTCTGTCATCAGTTGTTGTTTTACTTGGACGACTGATTCACAGTCTGTTGCTCAGTACACCAGTACCGAAAAATGCATGCCACAGCACTTTTACGACCTCTTGCCCATGTCTGTTTGTGCTGATTTTCCCAAAAGGAAAGTAACCCTCTAAACAATTGATACTGTTCTTCCAAAAATATATCCAGATCTCAGATTTGAACTGCTATGTTCACAGAACAGTGAACTGTCCTGTTAATTTTCTCCATAGTACATTCATGACTTAATCTGAATTATTTTCAGTTATAGGATGTAACAAAATATGGCAAAGCTCAAGAGGGATGGGGGTGAATACTTATGCAAGACACCGTATATAATCATCTCTCTCACTCTCTCCCTGTTTGAGTTACTCTCTCCAGCCATCTGCCTGTGTGTCTCAGTCATTCCCAGACTCTCCATTTTAAGTGGTGCTTAATTGGCTTCACTGTTGATTAATCAGATTATAAGTAATTAGAAAAAAAGAATGAGTTCAATAAGAAGATTATCACACATCAGGTAGGTTTGTTGAAGAACCTGGGGCAGATAAACCAATTAGGGCAGAGTGAAAATAACACATAACGGAGGCTGAGAAGGAAGAAAGTGCAAGTAAGGCAGTTTAATGAGAAGACAAATCCACAGGGTTAGGCAGAAACCTAACCATAGACAGGAAAGGGTCAAACGATCCAAACTAGGCAAGACAGAGAATCAGAGTCAAGAATAATAAATAAATAAATAAAACCCCAGCGCAACAACACAAGGTACAGGCTTGGTAACCACCAGAGCCAAATCAAATGAGCATAATATTGTCCAATGGCTGTCTGTGTGTGTGTGTGTGTGTGAGAGAGAGTGTCTTAAGTAGTGTGTTCTGATAGAGAACAGGTGTGTGTGTGATGAGTCCTCAGGGGTGCGTTCCATTGGCAGTTATAACTGTCGGCCATGTTTGTAGTTCGTGGTGCATTCTGGGAAATGGAGTTGGGGGTTTGCAGTGACATGACAGACAACAGGAAGCCGTAATTCTGATCATCAGTAAATGGGCAAAACTAAGCAGAAACAATAATCTGTAAACAAGTAAAGAAAAGATCAACTGGGAAATCAAGGAACATGAGAGAAACACTTATGAGGTTTGCTTATTGTAAGTCGCTTTGGATAAAAGCGTCTGCCAAATGAATAAATGTAAATGTAAATGTAAATGAGGTTGTCTGTGTGTGAGGTATTTTACCCCTTGATGCAAACAGTCCATAAAAAAAAACATTTTTCTTTGTAAATGCTTCTGTAACAAAAAACATTTTCAAGCATGTGACATGTTTCCCTGCTGTTGTTTGTTTGGTTTTGAGTTGATGTATTGCACTTTTCTTTCTGTCCTGTCATTATCATGTTACCTGATGGTGCCCACCTGTTTCATGTTAAGCCTTAATTAATTTGTCTCTGTATACCCTGCATTTTCATTGTGACATCTTATCATACACCTATGTTCCAATACACCACGTTTTCCCATGGTCAGCTGTTCTTTGTTTCCAATTCCTGTTTTTCTCTCCCACCTGTTTTCCTGATTCTGATTTATGGTTTATGTGTATCCTAGTTTAATGCTGTTTGCCTGTATTCTAAGCACCGCTATGAACAATGATCATGATTCCTGGATTATCCTTAATAAAAGCACACAGACTTCAAAAGCTCTGACTGTTAATATGCATTTCCTTGAAGGTTTCGGTGGTAAATTGTTAGATTCCTGCAGATACCTATTCAGTTTGTGTATAGCTCACCCTGCAGGTATTCTTTTTTACTGACTTTATAGATTCACATGTGGGCGTTGAGTCCTGCGGGGTGTCCCACGGCAAGTTTCCACACAGTCTTCTGTCTTTTCAATTCAAACACAAGATAAGAAATGCACTGAGAGAATTATGTACCTGCATTAAAGATAGATGCTGCATAGCCTAAAACAGCATAAAAGTGCGTGTGATGTGATGCTGTGCCACGACACTAGAGATTTAAAAGGAAGTAAAATGCAAGTTGGCTGTTGCTGTTTTCACCTATAGAGCCTTTGACAAGAGTTAAATATCAGCTTTCACGTCGAGAAATAGATTTATCAGTGTGGCTCATGTATTGTAGTGTGTGTGTGTGTGTGTGTGTGTGTGTGTGTGTGTGTGTGTGTGTGTGTGCGTGCATGTGTGTGTGCGTGCATGTGTGTGTGTCTAAAACCCCTTGTCTGAAAGCTCAGTTCCTTCTCCATGTCCAACAGCGATGTCAGAAAAGTGAAGCCGAAAACAAGGCAGGATTATTGATCTGTCCATGTTAGCACACAGGCTATGACCTTGCAATGCTGCAGTGGAAAGTGTAGGAGTGTTCCAAGCACAAGTGCTCTTTTACTGCGTCGCAGGTGGGAGGAACACACATAGGTTTTCATGTACCTACCAAATAGAGAGATAATAATAAAACATTACATAAACCATAGCCAAAAAACAAACTGGTGAAAAATGCATTAAAATGTATAGTATTGCAGGAATGACAGTGACAATTAAAAGTCACGAAGCCTTCGGCTGAGGGTCAAGATAAACTATTTGCAGGATAGCTACAAAAACATTTTGACACTACACAAGCTCTGTAATAAGTAGAGCTGTGCTTTGAGAGTGGAAAAAATATATATAAGGAACAGGGATTTTTTTTTCTTCTCTTATGTGTGGTCAGATGTGATATTTGTGGGATATATTCCGGGCACGATTCAGGAAAACGCCATTTCACGTCTTAGTTTCGGTCGGGCATCAGAGAAGGAACGCTGAACTACAGTTCCCAGTAGGGAAATACAACTCACTACATCACAGTCACATGACCACCTCTGAGAATGTCACTCAGCATCCCTGTCTGGGTCTCAGGACCCCTCTCAGTCTCCCTGTTTAGCTGAAGACGTTATTCAGCCTCACAGTGTGACCAAGATCTCTTATCTTCCCTGTTCCGCCTCAGATGTCACTACCCCAGGCTCTGCCTCCCTGCTCGGCTAACAACGTCACTCCTTTTCTTTGCTTCGTGCTGTATGTTGCTCCCCCTTTCTGCTCCACGGAGCACGTCGCTCCCCTGTCATGCTTCACGGAAAGCATTGCTCCTCCCTCTGGCTTCGTGGAGAACTTTGCATCTCCCTCTGGCCTCGCGGAGAACTTTGCTCCTCCCTCTGGCCTCGCGGAGAACTTTGCTCCTCCTTCTGGCCTCGCGGAGAACTTTGCTCCTTCCTCTGGCCTTGTGGAGAACTTTGCTCCTCCCTCTGGCCTTGTGGAGAACTTTGCTGCTTCCTCTGGCCTCGTGCAGAACTTTGCTCCTCCCTCTGGCCTTGTGGAGAACTTTGCTCTTTGCTCAGGCCTCGTGGAGAACTTTGCTCCTCCTTCCGGCCTCGTGCAGAACTTTGCTTCTTTATCTGCACCTGAATCACGTTCTTGTTAACAAGCACTCATGTGTATATAGCCATAGTTTGCACTGCACTCCATGACATGTTTGTTTTTCTTTGCCGTTGTCTTTGTTGCCGTGTTTAGGTCTTTGGTTTATGTTTCATCATTGCCATAGTGGTTTGCCACAAAGTCTTAGTGTCTTTTATGTTTTTTTATGATCTTTATTTAATGTATTATCTGCATTTGCATCCGTCTCTCTCCCAATCGTGACACTTTCAGTCCAGTGGGAAAGCAGTTAAATATATTGTCTGTATTGGATCACAGCAAATGTTCAAATAACGTTTATTGTTCCACAGTGCTGTTGAGTTCTCAATACTGATCAGTCGATTTATTTTATGTAACAGCAACTAAATGAACGCACTCATTCTAATACTATATGTTAGCATTTCTAAAGGATGGGGCACTCTACAGTACATTTTATTCAATTCAGTTTTATTCCTATAGTCCTTTTAACAATGGACGAAAATCAATTCCAGTCTTAAATTTTAAATATATTTATCCATAACGAACAAGACAGAGGTGACATCATAAAAACAGATAAATAAATGTGTTATCCATATCTTCATTGACTTGGCAAGTTTTATCGTGAGGAAATGTTTATTTAACATTTTTGGAAGGAGTTTCCAGTTTCAAGTTTTCTGGCACAGGAGAAACTTCAAAACAAACGACTTTTCATGACGAGCTGCATTTCTGTCTAATTAACTTCGAGTGTTTAGAGAAAGAAAAAAAATAAGCTTGTTTACAACTGTTGTAACAAGTGATAACTGTTAACTTGTCTCATGGACGTTCTAAATGGATAAAAAATATATATATATATATATATATATATATATATATATATGTGTGTGAAACTCCTTACTTATCACGATGAAATGAGTTTTCAATTCCAGTAATATAGCCCGTTGTCATGATTTAAACACATTCAGCATGACAATGAAGATGCGAGAGAAACTGTATTATACAGCCAACATCCAAAGAGTGTTGTTTTTTTTAGGCCACAAGCACAACAGAGTTTGCAAAGTCGTGATCAGCTCCTCGGAATTAATGGACTAGCACATTTTGTCTGTTTGGCCTGTTTTTTTTGCGTGGTGAGGGGGTTTATCACCTGGTTCTGTACTGCAGAGTAACACTTGTGTGTACATTGAACAATGTGTTTGTTTACTCTCTGAAGATATACTTGAGCAATCTTTCACCAGGAGTGGATTGAGAATTCAGCTCAGCTAGATGTCGTGTGTGAATGTGAACTGAATTCGAAACAGAGGCACCATGCTGCAGCACAGACGAAAGTCCTTTGAGCGTTTAGTGTATTGTCTTCACTCGGTTAGCATGTGCATGTAGAGAAGCATAGCCGAAATGTTTCAGGTCTTAAGACGTCAAACCGAGCTAATTATGCGCCCCCTGTTTAATTCCTCTCATACCACAGCCAATGGTGCCATTTTTATTGATTAAAGAACGACCCTTCATACTTTTTATCTGGTTATAATTATGTTAAATGTTGTAGAACGTGCACAAAACAAATTCTACTTTTTTATCACCACACATTTGTTCACTCACTTTCTCATGCGGTTTGATCATAAAACCACACTGACCTTTATAAAACACTGACATTGGAGACTCCTTCAGTGCCGTTATAGAAAATTAATAAACACTTTCTGAGCAATGAGCTTTGAGAATTTGAGAAAACATTGCTCTGGGATAATCTGGGTGGGTTTTTTTTGTTTTTGTTTGTTTTTTAAATACAGCACTTATATTGAGTTTAAAATATAAATGTTTTTTTTAAATAATAAAAGTTTTAAAAGAAGCATTTATGGTGAACCAGTCTCATCGAAGAAAATAACTCAATGTGTTTTAAAATAAAGGAAAGAATTTCCTGTTTAGTAAAATATCTCAAGTTCCACAGAAGTAAATAGGTTTATGTTAAGGTCATTAAATACGAATACATACATTTAAAAATTTATTGTAGTAACATGGATATCAAGATATAAAAGCTACAGTACATGTTTCACTTCACTCGAAATTCTGCTCTTAATTTAAATATGATCCATTAATAATTTTTTCAGTGTATATGATTAATGGATTTACTAGAACTTTTCACCTACTACATATTACAGCACAGTGAAATTAATTTTATATATATATATATATATATATACACACGTGCTATTTCTTTGCATATCCCAGCTTGTTAGGAAGTTGGGGTCAGACATGATACAGCAGCCCTGGAGCAGATAGAGTTAAGGTCCTTGCTCAATGGCCCAACCATGGCAGCTTGGTGGTGCTGGGGCTTGAACCCCCAGACTTCAGAGTAGTAATCCAGAGCCTTGAGCCATCAGTTCCCTAAGAAAGCTGTGAAATACACCAAATCATGTATCAAATATTCATACATTTAGAATTGTAATAATATTATCTTGAACACTGTAACAGAGCTGCAACTCAGGACTAAAAATATGCCTAGGACTGGCTAAACAAAGTGCTCAGGATCTGCAAAACAAAGTGCTCAACAATTGGCTAAACCTCGTGCTCGGGATTGACTAAACAAAATGCACGAGATTGGCTAGCTAAAGAACGTGTACAAGATCCACAAAAATAAGTGCTCCGAGTAGGTTAAACAAAGTGCTCAGGATCTACAATAGAAAATGCTTCGGATCGGCTAAACATAGTGCTCAGGATTAGCTGCAAAAAGTGTTTAGGATTGGTTAAACAAAGTGCTCAGGATCTACAAAACAAAGTAGTTGGGATCAGTTAAACAAAGTGTTCAGGATCTGCAAAACAAAGTGCTCAGGGTTGGCTAAACAAAGTGGTCAGGATCTACAAAACAAAGTGATCAGGGTCGGTTAAAAAAAGTGGTCAGGATCTACAAAACAAAGTGCTCAGGGTTGGCAAAACAAAGCGGCCAGGATCATCTGGAGAAGACAGCTGAAGGCTAAACAAAACACTTGGTATTGGCAATGCATCATAAGCAGGATGTTGTAGAGGAAACTAATATGCTCTGGTTTTATGTGTAACTATATACATGAATAATGATAATGAGTCTTTATTGGTCACATATACAATAGAGCATAGTGAAATTGTTTTCTTTGCATGCCTCTCAGGAGGATGGGGTCAGAGCGCAGGGTCAGCCATGATACGGTGCCCCAGGAGCAGAGAGGGTTAAGGGCCTTGCTCAAGGGCCCAACAGTCCATTCAGTAACCCAGTGCCTTAACCACTAAACCACCACTGCCCCTATATAATAATTAGGCTCATGATGAGTTTCAGTCATCATAGCTATTGTAAATAAAATCAGCTCGGAATACCACAAAAAATATAAAGCATATGATTGCTATTGATATTTTTCCTATCAATAACCTTTTGTCAACAAAAAAGGTTTTATTGCATTATTGGCGCACCAGCACTGCAGACGGAGAGACACATTCAGTTCTGGACTCCAGACAGAAACCATCGATCTGTTAAAACCATAAAGTGCCGCTCTAACAGGTCTGCGGTTCGGAAGCCACACATTTGCAGCTTATCAAACAGAACAGAGATGGTGAGAGAGAGAGAGAGAGAGAGAGAGAGAGAGAGAGAGAGAGAGAGAGAGAGAGAGAGAGAGAGAGAGAGAG
>JAOUWY010000002.1:26322769-26334249 GCA_025728095.1 Prietella phreatophila
TACTACATCAAACATGATCATTAATCATAATCAATAATCAATCATAATTAGAAGCACGGTCATAATCAATACTCTTACCGTAAGTGCAATACAAGTAATATGTACACTGGAGTTACAAAAATACAGTATCAGTGAATATATTAAAATATAGACAGTAGGGATTGAAGATGAGAGGTATGTACAGTATGAACATCAATGTATTTACAGAACATAGTTAAACAGTGAGGTTGTTCAGATAGTGCAAGTAAGGTGATATATACAGAACATTGTTAAATAGTGTGAATATACAGATAATGCAAATATGAATATGCAAGTAACTATCCAATAAATAACTGGACCTGGTGCTGTAGAGTGGAGTCAGCACCTTCCAGCCAGATCTTAATGGTCCTCATTGTGGGTTTCACACGTTTGATGTGTGGGTGTACTTGGGGAGCAGGAACAAAGAAAGATGGTCCGACTTGCTAATAGTAGCCCAAAGTTCTTTCATGGCCACTTTTGCATTAGCATCCAGTGGAGCATAGACTGATGCAGCAATGATGCATGTAAACTCATGTGGTAGGTAGAATGGCCTGCAATTAGTAATCAGGAACTCCAAATCAACAGAGCAGTGGGTATTATCAATGACAGAGTCCGTGCACCAAAATTCGTCCAGTTTGTTTGTCAGAGACTGTACATTGGTGAGGAAAATGCTCGGAAGAGATTGGCGATAAGGGTTTAGCGTTAACTTAACAAGCAGCCCTCCGTGCTTCCCCCACCTTTATTTATGGTCTTAACACTGCTGGCAGGTATGAGTGAAATGCTAGACCACGGTCTTCTCTGTAGGTCCGGAGGGAGATCACAGAAATCAAAAGGATAGTCCAAAGTTATGTTGAAACACCAATAGTTAATGTCCAAAAGTGTCTGTCTGTTGTAAATGAAGTTCGCAGAACTGAAAATAGCAAGCATGTGAGTACTAACCAGGTAAATTATCACCATTATCTGAAATCTGGTAAGACGCTGAGCCTCGCATTGTGCACATGCTGCTATCTTGTCAGTAATCCCTCAATACAAAGTCATCCAAATAATTAGTCATTTACTCACAAGAAATGATAACAAAACACAATTTGAAACAAGCAAAGTGAATTAAATTAATTCAATTTCATTTCATTTCATTTCATTTAACCGAAGTCATGAGAAAACCTATAACAGCTAGCACAACTGTTTCCCAAGTCTTCTAAGCTTCAGGAGCTATCGTAGATGTCAACTTGATCACTGTAGACATACTGAACTGTATGAACAGCATCTGATCATTAATATTCATCTTTTACTGCCTATGTCTTTATCCAGTCTGATAGGATGTTAACCTTCTGTTCTTTCTAATTCTATTTTACTTCAGAAAGATTTTAGTAGAAGCTAAAGATGGCACTTCCACATTAGTAGTAATTTTGCTTTCAAAATGAGGCTTTTGTCAGCAGGAAACCACTTTTCTAGATTTCCAGCTCATTAATATGCAACCCTAAAGTCATTCATAGTCAGTCACACATCGAGAGCTTGTGTCTAGGGACAGATGGTGAAGTTAATGAAATTTTAAAGAAGTCATTAAAATTCCATATCACAAATAGAAGGATGTAAGAAACTCTTTGCTCTTTGAGGTGCATGTACGTGATGTTCGCATGAAATTAACATAAATGGATGATTCATATAGTGTAATAACATATCACTCAGTGCAAAAAACATTTTAGATTCCCAAACATAAGTTTTCTAGCACAAAATTAAATGTTAAAGAAAAATGTTTGTTTGTCAGTAAAGAAAGAAGCATATTACATAAGAGACCACTTTTCAGACAAAAAACACAATGAAGGCTGCTGGGTTTTGCTGCAAAATTAAGAAACGAATGTGACATTCAAAGTATCCAGAACAACTGTGTCTGAACGCAGTTGCTCAATAAAACTCAACATATAAAACTGCAAAAATTGTACTCGAGACTAATATTTTTTATTTTTATGTAACACCACATACTGTCCATCACAGATTGCATTTTAGAGCAGTGAGGTAAAGATTTTCCAGTGCAACAGTGCAACAACCCCATTTAATCAGCAGTTTCCAGTGTGTATTTATTAGTGTATAATTGGGGGAAAAAAGTACTATTATTAATAAACTAACAACATGTAATCATGAGACATTGATTAGGATGAGGTATCATTTACTATGAGAAAGGCTGGAGTTAAACATTTAGTGAGTTTATTCTCAGATAGTAGCACAGGAGATAGGCATGTTGGTTGGAGTTTGACCAAAACAGAGGCATGTCTCAATTCTAACATCAAACATTGATCACCTATGTGAGATTTTGGAGTTGTGTGTTAGAAAGCACTCTTCACCAACATTTTCAAAACACCAACATAGTGAGTGGACAGTGTTCATCACTCCAAAACAATTCCAGATTAATAGAAAATGTGCCAAGAGGCATTGAAGCTGTTCTAGTGGCTTGTGTTGGCCCTTACTAACACACTTTATGGGTTTTTTGTTTTGTTTTGTTTTGTGTCACCCATCTATAGATATATAGATATAGATACAGAACATGGACTAAATATCCTGAACCTGTGAAATGAACATGTATTCATATATAAACAGGTCCTCCAAAAGTTCAGAACCTGGGACAGCATCACTAAACTCATCAATCCGTCCCAAAGTTTTATTTCTAAAACTCCGTATATGCATTGGAATTCATGAGTTTACCACATAGACTGCTACCACATCAGCCAATCGTTGCCCATATTCATTCATAATAGTCTCTATCATCTTCAACCTTCCTCTTAACTTCTTAGGAATTCCTTTGTAAAAAGTTCCTCTTGGATGTTATGAATAGATTATAAGGAGAATTAGGAGAATATGTAGTGGTGAACTCCATAATGGTAAACTGATATTGTTTCTCTTTGGTATCAACAATCTGCAGCATTCTCAGTGTAAATATACAAAGACTAACTATCAAACTAGCATCTAAATTTGTAGTTCTTTTCATTGACGATGTTTACATGGACAGCAGTAATCTAATTATGGACCTAATTCTGAATAGGACAATATTGTGATAAAGCAGCTGTGCTCTCATCTTTGCCATCAAACGGTTGAGCACTGCCATGTGTGTACATGTCCTGTTGCACAATGCGGTGAAAACTCCCACACGATGTTAATAGTGTGATTAAGGTGTGTACATGTATGTAATGCACATCGATAATGTGACTAAAACAGGAATACTCCACGTCTTAATTCGATTTGTGTTTACTTCGAGTATGACTTTAGTCGGATTAAATTATAAGGAATCATTGTTTACATGGTAGTTTCTTAATCAGAATATTGTTTTAGTAAGGTTAATATCGGATTATTGTTGTCCATGTAAACATATTGACTGTTACATATCTCCCATATCTTACACATAGCACCACTATATTAGTTATTCCATCAAATGCATTTTCATCACATTTTGTTGCAATTCTTTTCATCCATTCACTTCATAAATCGATCTTCAATAACTGCTTTATCCTGATCAGGATAGCTATGGATCCAGAACCATATGGAAACACTGGGCACAAGGTGGGAGACTACACTGTAGATGCGATGTCAGTTCATCACAGGGCACCATTCAAACAGGAGAAAGCCATTCCACCATGTTTTTGGACAGTGAGAGTAACCCAGAGAACCCAGAGGAAACCCATGTGAACACAGGGAGGTCATAACCTGAGCTCAAATTCGAACCCCAGACCCTGGAGCTGTGAGGAATCAATTTAATTTTTCTCAAACAATTTTAGTCACAACATAAAAACAGATAATATATTTTTTTTCTGTTAATGAATAATGAATAGAATGATTAACTAACAAAAAAAAGACAATCACTTGTTAAACATGTGGAAAAACATCTGCCCCATGGCATTTACTCACTCTATCTAGAATAAAGAAAGGAAAAGCTTGTCTTTTGATCTGTTCCCATTTCCCTAAAGAAGAAAAAAAATGTTTGAACATGAAACAGATGATGGTGGGTTTATTATCAGTATTGGGGGAGTGTAATCACAGAGAGGCACTTGAGGGTCTCTTTATCTGATCAAAATGAAAGAATGGATTTTAGACAGCTTTTTGAAAAGGTTGAAAGTTCAAACAAAGTGGATTTCATGACATTTACCAAGTAGATCTGACATTGCCCAAGATGAAGGGTCTGAAACATTGTGCAGATTGTGTCACCTGAAGTGAACACAGTAGAGGGACAAGATAATACTTCGACTATTTCAAACACCAACTTACAGCTTGATCGTAGTGAACTGTTACAGGTCTGAGACCCGAGTGACTGCTAATAATATTTATCATTAATTAATCAGGCTTATATAACCAGAATTGCATGTGAAGCCTCGTACTATGTCAGAGACAACAGAGAAGCTCAGGTTCTAGCGTTTGGCTTTCAGAGCGGATTTAAAGTTGATGTATCCAGCAGCCATGAGCAAATCTTCATCAGTTTGGCAGACTCGTGAGAAGAGGTTAATGAGGATAGCAGCCTCCTGTGTATCAGAACAGTGTTTGAATATAAAGTAGCAGTGTAACACAATGCGGCTGTCTATGTAACGTTACTTAAACTGGAGGTGGATGCAGGCGCAGATCAAAGCCTTTATTAAACTTAAAGACACAAAACCAAAGTAACGCAGTCTTCACAGGCAAATGGGAAATGTGGCATAACAATATCCTTCCTGGCATGAAATCAAATGATACCAACGATACAAATCTTACAACTAATACAACTAATAATTCTGAGTGACGTACTCAGACATTTAAATACAAAGTATAATCAACACAAAACACAATCACCTGTGACAAATCAGAATGACTAGCGCTAACACTCAATCCGGAAGCGAGCGAACCATAACAATGTCATGTGACTCGTCTGAAGACGAGCCACAGTGCCATCTGCTGGTCGTAACAGAACCCCCCTACAAACGGTACTCCTCCCAGAGCACCAAGAACCCCCCTACAACGCGGGTCCCGGGCCCCTGTACAAGTTGTCTCTCGCCACCACGGAAGCAAGGCAGCCTCTGTCGGACAGCAGATGGGCGGAGCAGTACCCCCCCAGAAAGTCAGGGCACCACCCCAGGCGGCACAAGAACGCTGGGCGCCGCCCCAGGTGGCTCTGGAATTCTGGGCACCGCCCCTGGTGGCACTGGAATGCTGGGTGCCACCCTCGGCGGCAATGGATGGCTGGGTGGCGTCCCCAGCAGGACTGGATGGTGGGACGGCCTCCTCGGCCGGGCAGAGCAGCAGGACAGCTTCCTCGGCTGTGCATGGCAGCAGGACGACCTCTTTGGCTGGGCTGGACAGCAGGACAGCTTCCTCGGCTGTGCAGGGCAGCAGGATGACCTTTTCGGCTGGGCTGGACAGCAGGACAGCTTCCTCGGCTGTCGGAAGCTCCCCCACAGAGACCTCCCCGTAGGTCTCAAGTTGCAGCTCAGAGGTCGCCATGTTACCCTCAGGCGGGAGCTCCAAAGCTGAGACCTCCCCGTAAATCTCAAGCTGTAGCTCTGAAGTGGCCTTGTTGACCTCAGGCGGGAGCTCTGCTGTCTTCGTTGCCCTCCCAAGAAATGTCTGGGCCAGATTTCACCTCGGGACTGCACGGCGTGGTTCTCCAGTGGCGGAGACGGGGCATCCCCTCCAGTCTCTAAGAGAGATTGTTGGGCCTTATGGCAGCAGCAGTCAATGTCATACCGTTGAGCTTATTGCACATGTGACCATTGCATTGGTGGCTGAAAAGTCGGGGGTTTTGTCTGAGGATGAAATCTCTGAGAGAAATTAGTTGCACCTGCCTGAATAGGGGGTGTGAACGTAACTCTCCCTGTTGGTCGATATATGAGACCATTGCTGTTTTGTCTGTCACAACTAACACATGGTGACCTCTTAATTGAGGAAGAAAGAACTTCAGTGCTAGAAATACTGTCCGCATCTTTAGGCAATTTATATGCCATTCCAGATGAGGGCTGCTCCAAAGACTTTAAACTGGACAGCCATCTAAGACCGCACCCCAGCCCATGAAGGAGGCGTCTGTCATAACCATTTTTTGTGATAAGGAGATGGCCCTAGAAGATGACCCAAGTCTAGAAACCGGGGACACCTCCAAATTCTCTGAACACGTAGTCATCGCCGCATGACACAGATTCTTCTGAGGTGCACCGAAGGAGCCTCCCTACATGGCGCAATTGAATTATCCGACGACCCTCATCGTCAAAGTGCCTGGCGCACCCTGGCCAACATTCAGTATCATACTGCTCAGCGGCCAATCCTTCCACCACGATGGTTCCACCAGTAATATGTGACACCAAACAGCACTTGTCAGAGCCAGCCCTGACCATCATCTCTATTAACATAGAGGGTTTCTCAGAATACAAAGCGCTACTCCTTTCTGAAATGTGCCATGAGATGCAATGTAATATCCTATGCATCCAAGAGACGCATCATGACTCTGGCCAAACTAGGACTGACATTAGTAGCGGGAATTCCGCACCCAAGAACATGGAACTGTGACCTACACCAAACCGGACATTACAGTTTTTCTTCTTCTTGTGCTCATCGGGACACTATGGAGCTTATCACTGTGGATGTCGGTACCTGAACAATTTCATCCATGTACAAACCACCTGCCGAACCTTTGATTCCCTGGGACATCAGCGATTCGGACGACCAACGGATTAGAATGATTGTTTGAGACTTCAATCGCCACAACACGATGTGGGGCTACCAATCCACCAACTCTGACAGTGAAGTGGTTGAAGCATGGGCGGAGGCTAACGGATTCACTCTACTCCACAACCCGAAGCTAAATGCATCCTTCAACAGCGGATGATGGCGATGTGGCTACAACACTGACCTCATCTTCGTCAGCGAGAACATCAGCCCACAGTGCTCAAAGTCCGTCTGCAAACCCATCCCGAAAACACAGCACAGACCTCTCATGTATCGGGTGCAGCTGAAGTGCAACCCTTTAAGGTTCCCTTCTGGCAGCAGTTCAACTATTTTAAAGCAGACTCAATTTGCAGAGGGTATTGATGAGAAACTCTGTACTCTTTCATCTGTGGCATCGAACTACGATGAGTTCATTAAAATAGTCCAAACCATGTCATGTCAAACCATACAGAGAGGCTGCCACACATACTACATCCCTGATCAACGCAGATGCATCAGAACTTCTTAAAACTTATGAGGCCTTCTACGAGAGTGACCCCTTCTCTGAGAAAACCCTCCAAACTGGAAAGAGCTGTCCATGAGCCATAGGAAAAAATGGGAAGACACAGTCGTGAACATTGACATGAAACACAAGTGCAAAAAAAGCCTGGTCCACCCTCCATTGGCTAACGGGTGACCCCTCTGCAGCTAGTGTAGTGGCAACATCGTGGCACTTTTCAATGACTAACAATGCTTAGAATACTAAGAGTTTGGAGAAAATCAAAGGTTGTTGCTTTGCAGAAGCCAGTGAAATGCCACACCTATAACTCTGCCACACCTATAAGCTGTTCGAGCACCTCTTGATCAGCCAGCTGGCACCCGTAATTGAGCCCCAGCTCATACCAGAATGGGCTGGGTTCTGACCCGGGAAGTCCTGCATGAGCCAGACACTGAAGCTGACACAGTTTATTGAGGATGGCTTTGACCTAAGTATGATTATGGGCGTGGCATTTGTTGATCTATCTGCTGCCTACAACACGGTCCACATCAAGGGACTTCTTATGAAAGTTGCAAATATTACCAAGGACAGAGGCTTCATGAAAATTCTCAACAAGCTGCTCCACAAGATTCACAAGATTGCTCCACAGATTCCAAGACCATCTCCACACGGGGAAGAGTCGCTGGAGATGTCAGAAAAATGATCTTCCACAGGGTAGCGTCCTGGCTCTGACCCTGTTCAATACCTACACAAATGACCAACCCAGTCCGCCACAGACACACTGATTCATGTATGCAGATGACTTGACCTTAACAGCACAGAGCAGTTCTTTTGAAGAGGCAAAGTCCACCTTGTCTGAGGCCTTGAAACATCTAGGACAATACTATAACACCAATTATCTCAGGCCGAACCCCTCAAAGACACAGACTTGCAAAACCACCAAGCGTGGAGAACCCTGAATGTTACCTGGAATGGTGTAGAGATCAAGCACTGCTCTCAACCAAGATATCTGGGGATCACATTGAACAGTGTGCTCACGTACAAAGCTCATTGCTTTAACACATGACAAAAGGTCAATTTGCGCAACAACCTGCTGCAAAGGCTGACATCAAGCAGCTGGGGTGCAATAGCTCACACGGTGCATACCACTGGCATGGCACTGTGCCTCTCCGCTGCCCAGTCTGGCACCACTCTGCACACGCCACACACATGACCGGCGCACTGAACAGCACCTGTCACAGCACCCGCTAGCTGGAGTTGCTCCCCAGAGATCCGGAGAGAGGTTGCCTGTACCGTTGAGAAGCAGAAACAGGAGCAAGACCCACAACACCCACTGTATGAACACTGCTTGCCGCCTGCCCACCTAAGGAGCCGCAAGAGTTTCATGAGGTACACGAGCCCTATGTCGGGTGACCGTCAAAGGCACACTGCTCATTCTGGGGGGACAAGTGCCCCCTACCCGACCCCTATGTGCAACCCGCCGAACACCTGCTGCCTGGGCACAAACAGCCGTGGCCAATATGGAGGGCGCTAAACAGACCCAGAACACAAGTCGCCACCGCAGGGAGAATATGGCCAGATGGGGCCTGCTTCCTGGCCAGTCAACTCATTGCGCCACCAACCATGGTGCACCTGTTGGCTTGTCGCATGTGTCCACATTCCTGCATGGCGCATGCACTGTGCGATGCGATGGAAAGGGCTATCAAGACCATCACCTACTGGAATGTGGCAACAGGAATGTGGGGGCCGACATTCTGTCGAGGCAGGAACTGACGCTCCATCTTCAAGTAGTGGAGTCCATATGGCAGAGTTTCTGTGAAGATGAAGTGGATGTCTTTGCCTCCGAGAAGATAACACACTGCCTGAGACAAAAGTGAGGTGAAGGTGAATGGCCAAGGTCACATCTATATGCTTTTCCCCCAATCGCACTGCTCCCACAAGTTTTAGCAAGAGTTCACCAAACCGTCAATGTCTCCTGCTAGTAGCACTTCATTGGCCAGTTCTAACATGATTCTCAGAGATAATATCCCTGCTAAACAGCACTTCATGGGAGATTCCCATCCTCTGGGATCTACTGTCTCAAGCCAGAGGGCTGATTTATCACCCTTGGCCGGAACTATGGAAACTGTGGGTCTGGTCCCTGACGGGCACCAGCTCATAGATTCTGGTGTCACAACTGAGGTTGTACAGACCATGTTGAATGCTAGAGCACCGTCCACAAGGAAATTGTATGCACTCAAGCGTCAAATTTCTGTCTCGTGGTGTGAGGAACATCAGCTAGACCCAGTAAAATACACAACAGTTACAGGCCTGGAGTTATTACAAGGACATTTCTCAGCAGGGTTGGCTCATCCTACAGTCAAGGTCTACATGGCCACCATTTTGGCCAGCCATGCCTTTATTGATGGAGCCTCTGTGGGGCAGCATCCTCTAACTTCAAGGTTTATGGGTGGTGTCAGGCAGCTGAGGCCCATCTGCAGACACACACATACATTCCTGGGACCTTCTGTGGTCCTGGAAGGTTTGTCGGGGTGCCCCATTTGAGCCCTTAGAATCAGCCTCTGGAAAGGTTCTGACTCTAAAGGTAGCTCTTCTGCTGGCCCTGACATCTCTCAACAAGTAGGAGATCTACAAGCTCTCTCTATTTCCACTTCCTGCCTTTACTTTACCTCTGGATTAGCCAAGGCCTTCCTGTATCCTAGACCAGATTATATTCCTAAGGTGCCTACATTTGCTGCCTAGCCTTTAGTGTTGCAGGCTTTCTGCCCTCCTCCGTTCCTCACACCAGAACAAGAGACATTGCGCCGACTGTGTCCAGTAAGGGCTCAATGTACTTATGTCCACAGCTCTGACTAATGGTGTAAGTTGGAGCAGCTGCTGGTTTGCTGTGTCGAAGCAACGCATCTCTAATTGGACAGCGGAAGCAATCTCTATCGCTTATGAGATGCGCAACCTTGCTACACCTCTGGACATCAGAGTTTATTCCACTAGGGGGGTAACCTTCTTGAAGGCTTTGTCCAAAGGGCTATTCTTACAGTATGTGCGCGCTGCTTGTCGGGGTGGTCTACACAGCACACATTCATTCTATATTACAGCGTGGATATACATTCTGCCCCAGGCTCAAATGTCTTGCAGTGACCCTTGGGATTGGATATTTTTGTACAGGCTGGACCCTCGGTATGACAGAGTTGGTATTTTCGTTCCCACAGCATTGAGCTAATGCAACATGGAATTCCCTTTGAAAGGAAACATCTTGGTTACGTATATAACCCTGATCCCTGAGAAGGGAATGAGACATTGTGATGCTTTGTCATACCGGGCATGCCTGTAAATTGCATCTTTGGTTCAGATAATTGAAGCTGACAGCGTGGTTCACAAGTGCCTTATACATATATCATGCGACACGCTTAATTGCCACATCACCTGATAACAACAGGCCTGTAAATAGGCATGATGTTACACAAGCTTCAGATGCCTGTCATGCACGAGGGTGCTTCCCACATCATTGAGCTAATGCAACATCTCGTTTCCTTCACAGTGAACGGGGTTACTCTGACATTTTCTTTTTCCTCTCCTTTCCTCTTTAAAAAGTGGCTCTAGTAGTCCATAAAAAATCTTTATAGATTTTATATATTGCTAACATTTTGGTGATTTAGGTCCAAAGGCTATATCCAAAAAATATAGGGTCCAGGGTGTACCCCGCCTTGTGCCCGATGATTCCTGGGATAGGCTCCAGGTTCCCCACGACCCTGAAGAAGGAATCAGCGGTAGAAGATGGATGGATAATTACAATAAAATTTTAAGATTTCCATTATTATCGACATCACAAATACATTGTTTTGCCCCATTTGCATTTAAATGATTCTAGATCGTTTACCAGTTTATAGTAGGTGTATTTGATTCTTAATCTTGATCTTATCAGCCCTCTAACAACTAGGTCAACTTCATAAGGTTCTTTGCCACACAGTTTTATTTTTTGTGATAGCCAAATGGCCATTTTAGCTTGTCTGATTAAAAAGTTCAGCAGTAGAGATTCCTGAGATTCTTTTCTCCTCTTTTTATAATTGGGTCCATATATGTAAAGCATAGGAGAAAAGGCTTCTCCCAGGGCTTGACACCATCCCTCTATTATTGGGAACAAAGATTGTAATCTTGTACAGTCTAAGAACAAATTTAAAACAGTTTCTTGTATGCCACAGAAGGGGCATCCCTCCCTCACCTGCGGATCAAGACGTGTGCTGTGTCTGTTTGTGGCTATTATACCATGCACTACCCTCCACTGGAGATCTCCAGTTCTTTTCTTAATAGGGGGTTT
>JAOUWY010000002.1:26372275-26382761 GCA_025728095.1 Prietella phreatophila
GGCACTGATTGAGTTACGGAGAGGTTAAATCCACATGATGAATTTCTGCGTTTGTAGAGAATTTAGTGAGACACATACTGGAATATCAGAAAAGAGCTTTTTAAATAGTTATTCAACATCGATTACCTAAAATACTTCAGGAAATAAAGTCTGTTTTAAAAAATGTCCTTCCTAGTCACACAACTGGAAGAACAGACCTAAACAAAATAGTTTTAAAAAATAAATAAAAATACTTACCTAGAAACACAACTTTGAATGACTTCAGCGTACCAAGGACTTGGTGGACGAAAAAATCCACCAACGCATCCATGTTTATCTTTTGTTAGCAAAAAATCATTATCTCATGGCTAAAACACATGGCTAAATCAGATGACCAGCATGCACTTCTATATATTTGAACTCGGGCAGCTGTGGCTCAGGTGGTTGAGCGGGTCACCCACTAATTGTAGGGTTGGCAATTCGATTCCCGGATGACTCCACATGCGGAAGTGACCTTGGGCAAGACACTGAACCCCAAGTTGCTCCTGATGGTGTGTTGGCGCCTTGCGTGGCAGCTCTTCTACCATTGGTGTGTGAGTGCGTGTGAATGAGACACAGTGTAAAGTGCTTTGGATAAAAGTGCTATAGAAGTGTGTGCCATTTACCATTTAACTCTATGGGTTGTGCAGATTGGGATGTCTAATGTTAAAACAGATTTGATTTCATCATTTTGTTGAAATTTGTTTCTGAAATGCCAGAGTTGACGTGTTAGTGTATGTTATGTTTTATTCATAATCCAGCCACAGGGACATCTGATGGATTTCACACATAAGATTGTAATAAATGCAAATTCATAATAATAATAATAGGTCACACAAGCATATATATAAAATAGACAGTCATGGGAAAAAGAAAGTACACCCTCCTTCGATTCTGTGTTAATTATGTGTTCCTCACCAACTTCTGTAAACAAACAAATAACCTCACGTGACAATAACAACAAAAAAACCCCAATAGATTAATGATACTGACCCATTAATGATAATTAGAGGGTCTTTATTGGTCACAGTGAATTTTTTTCTTTGCATACCCCAGCATGTCAGGAAGCTGGGGACAGCGACCAGGGTCAGTCATGATACCGATAACAGAAAGGGTTAAGGCCCTTTCTCAAGGGCCCAACAGTGGCAGCTAATGAACTGTAGAATTTCTACATCTCTCACACACACATACGTGTAGCCACTAACTGCTACCCCGCTGTGGCATAAACGGCTGCGAATAAAACAGTCTATGTAAAAGAAACCCCAGTAATCTCAGTAATCTGTATGGGGCCATTGTTATAGATTTTTTTTTTCTTTTTTACATTTTCTTGGAAGTTATTTATTGCAATGGATTCGGATTATTACTTCAAGTAGTGAGAAATCTTCCACTGAGAAAAGTGTCCACTTTCATAATTTATTATTTACATTATTACACAAAGAGTGAGTCAGCAATTTCTAAAAACTGAAGTGTTTCAGAAATGTTATATTGCCACATCACTAATATAAAGCAAGACAAGGTCCATCCATCCATCCTCTACCATTTACTCCTTTTCAGGGTCACAGGGTGATTATCATTCTTTATAAAATTAGTTTTTGAAAACAAGGCAGGTTTTTGAAAATTTTGGGACCCTTGCACATGAGCAATCAGCAACACTCCACACCAATACTTGTGAAAATGAGTGTAACGTTCCCAAGTTTCTGAAAAGGTTGGAGAATGTCAAACAAGGCATGTATATTTTCACTGTGCATAAGCAGTCAGGACATTTTAAATGATTAAATGACTTAACTAAATGCCATCATAATTAATAGGAACATATATTTTTAAGTGATTGAAGCAATTTGAGCAGAATAAATCAATGATATTCTACTTGAAAATTTGATAACAAGCCCACTTAGTGGCCCGAACAGTCTTCAGTGGTCTTATCATTTCCCACAGAATATATTATGACTATTTTATTCATATTTATCATCTCAACATCAGCAAAATGATTAGAGCACAAAGATCCCTAAAGCACTGTTCAAGTGGGTGAAGTTTTCATTACATATTACTGAACAGCATTTAACACTCTGCTCTAGAGTTGTAATTAAAGGTGATATTAGGAAACTGCAGGCTGTACTAAACTAATTTTAGAGTCAAACATGATATTACTCATACTGAAAACCAGCACACCTGAAAGAGTTAATAAAACAAAAGGTCATTCTGAATCTAAAATTTCTATAAACTATAGCTGAAGAACTAATAACTCCTGAATATTCTATTTAATCACAGATGGAAACTTAACAGTAAATTATCTCCATTGTTTAGAACAAATACATTTTTGAAAATTAGTTCTGAGCTTTATCAAGATCTGCAAGCTCATGGCAAAACTTGTAAACCAATCCAACAGCTAGACACTTTAGTCCAGAAATTGAAAGACCTGCACACATTTCATCTTGAGAGAATATATACTCTCAATTTGGCCATTGGTAAGAACAGACCAGCTGCTCAGGAAACCTCTCAGATATCTGAATAAAACACCAACACACTAGTTTCTATAAACATTTATTAGATTAGTCGGGTGGACAGCTCAGACCAGAACACCGTACTGTTTCAGTACGTCTGTATACTTCGCGATCTTGCTCTCGACATTCTTCTCTGCCTGCTTGGTCAGATTGATCTGCACTTTCTTCTTCTTGTAGTACAGCTTGGCCTTCTCTTTGCGGCGCTCCTCGAGCGTGGCTGTGATGGCCTGGTACTTCCAGCCCACCTCGTGAGCCAGGCGTCCGAGCAGAGCAAACTGAGTGTGTGTGTGAAAGAGAAACATATCAGGAAATATTTCCGCCATTTCATTCATTATGCTGTTTAAGGTTGCTCGTCTCAGATGGAAGTGCATGTGAAGTATTCTCATGGTCATTAAACTCAAACACTTCTGTGGAACAAATCATCACTGACAAGCAATTACACACATACTTTACAAAAGAAGCCTCATGTGGCATGTGGCCTTGAAACCACCAACACGTGTGCACACTGCCCAGGTTTTTTTGTTTTGCTTGTTTTAAAGAAAAAGGCCACAGCTCTCTTATGTACCGTAATTCCCAGACTATAAGCCACTACTTTTTTCACATGCTTTGAACACTGCGGCTTAAACAATGATGCAGCTAATTTATGGATTTTTAAGGGCTAAAGCGCTTCATGCCGCCTGCTACACCACAGCCAGCAGAGAACACTGCTTCTGACTGGTCACATGACTGTTTTGGTTCGCTTGCTTCCTGCTTGAGCATTTAGTTTAGTTGAAGTGTAATTTGCCCCAGGGGTCCATGGTTTGGTTTATGTTTACTATTTAAACCCCTCGGTTACTGAGCACTTTGTGTTTGTAAAGGTTAGATAGGTGATGTCGTTTGTATCGATTGTTTTCATGCCTTGATTCAAGCTCTCGTTTTTGTGCCACGATTCCAGTTGTCTGGTGAAGACAGATTTCTTTGTTTATTGAGTTACGTGTTTAATAAAGACTTCGATCTGCACCTGCATCCGCCTCCAGTCCCGTTTCGCAACACCGCCAAAACATTTAGCTTCGTCACATCGGACCAATGAAATTACTGAACAGGTCACAGTGGAGCAATGAAACGATTCGAATGAAGTCAAATGCACTCTCACTAAAAAGAAATGCATAGGATGCTGCTTTCAAGTTAAGGGCAATCGATCTGGCTGTCGAAGAAGGAAATACAGTTGCTGCATGTAAGCTTGGCATCAGTGACTCGATGGTGAGACGGTGGAGACGGCAGCGTGAAGAACTGACTCAATGTTGAAAGACGACAGAAGAGAGACTGAGGAAGTGTGTGACGAAGTACCAGTAATTCTGAGGCTGTTCACTTCCGACACTGAAGGCGACGACGACTGTAGTGGTTTTAGTGCGCAAGAGGAAGATGAGATAGCCATCAATGACTTTTCCTGGTAGGCAACTGTTTTTTTTTTTAACCAGCCATCTTACAGGCAATGACTGCGTTTACATGGACAACAATAATCCACTCTTAATCTAATTAAGACCATACTCTGATTAAGAAACTACCATGTAAACACCAACCTTAATCTGATTAAGCTCTAATCGAATTAAGACAGGTGGAGTATTCCTGTTTTAGTAGCATTATGGACGTGCATTGCAGACATGTAAAAATACCTTAATCACATTATTATCTTAATCAGAGTAAGGTCAATAATTAGATTACTGTTGTCCATGTAAACAGTCACTGTTCGGGGGGAAAAAGCATTTACGGTACGTATTTAATTAAAAGTTAAAAAAAATATTTGTGTAAATCTCATGTTACACCTCATTGACACCTGCAGCTTATAGACAAGTGCGGCCTATATATGTACAAATTTTTTCCCCTCTTTTTAAAATTAGTGGGTGCAGCTTATATTCAGGTGCGCTCAATAGTCCGAAAATTATGGTATTAGGCTTGACTTGCTAACCACAAAGGCACCGGCAAAATTCACAATGTAATTAATTTTCTTCTCAACTTCTTTACACAATCAGTTGGTTCTTATTAATTTAAATTCATTACACAAATTACCCAGTCGATTACTCCGTTAAAAAGAAACAAGAATTAAAAAAAATTACATTTAAGGTTCGGAACAATGAAATGATCTCACACAACTTAATCTTTGAGAAGTCTGTTAACTCGACAGTATGAGGGTGTATTGAACAAGAGAAACAGGACATTAAAACTGTAGTTGTAAGAGAGAGAAAAGTAAAAAAAAGGACTATAGGTCCATTGCTCTCAACCCCTTTCTACCAGTGCTGTAAATCTGACTGACAGCCTTTTGCTATAAAATACGTGGGGGGAAAAAACCCTCACCAGCGTATTTTTATTTTTCCATCAATAAAACCCACACTTGTTTTGGTTCTTGTGCCAATTTGAGTTTGATTTTTAGTCATGCCGAACGATAAACAAGAATGCACTTTGAGCAGTCCTACCTTGCGTGTCGGCTTCAAGCGCACTATTTTCAACGCTGCTGGCACCACCACACGCTTCCTCTGCGGGGAAAAACAAACAAGCAAGCGAATTTAAAATAAAACAAAACCTTCAAGAGGTCCAACACAATGACAGCGTGTCTCAGTTAGATGTAATGTTCTCAGAGGAAACTCAAACAATGTAGGTAAAGAAATTAGCATCACAGACAGGTTTGCATAAACGGCAAGTTCAGGATGAAGAGCAGCATTACCTTGTCGTAAGGAGGAGGAATACCGTCAAACACCTTCAGCCTCTCAAGAGCAGCCTGTCCACGCTTGGTTTTGTGGGGAAGCATACCTGGAAGTAAAAAGACAACTTTAAAGTTAAAGATCTGAACAAAAAAAAAAAACTAAAAAGATCAATATTTCGCGTCTGGTGGAACTCAGTAGTCAGATCCGTGAATTTGTCTCATCAAAAGACTCAGATTCGGGATATATATATATATATTAAAAAAAAGTGTTCATCACTGTTCGCCAGAAAGCTGTAGAACAAAAACAAATACAAGACATATGAACGCTCACCTCTGACTGTCCTCCAGAAGATCCTGCTGGGAGCTCTGAAGTGGTACGGACCTCGAGAAGGGTTCGTGTTCATCCTCTTACGCAGGAAAGCCAAGTACTTCACTAAAAACATGAGACGGCACGAGTTAACATGCTAAAAACAAGATACAATCACCTAAAACAATGGACAGTTCAGACTGAGTCGACAATATGACCCCATACAATAAATCTCCCAGTTCTCACGGAACACAGCATAGTATATATCCTTACACCCATTTCAAAGATGTGACATTAAGGCCCATAAAATTACAGGCACAATGTATACCCGCGTGTATGTGTCAAGAAGTAATTTCCTTGCACAGCTGATCAACTAGGGTTCTAAAGTTTTCTTAGAAGTTGTGTTCCTAGAGACCCCCCACCCCCAACTTACACCATAATCTACAATAACCCTCTAATACATTGCAATAACCAGAGGAATATTCTCAGCACTTAAAACCGATCATTGCTTTGCATTCTGAACTTTCAAGAAACAAGAGAATACTTCTTTAAAATTCAAGTTCACTTACGTTTGTTACGGTAAAAGTTGCCGGAGATGTTGATGCCTTCACATCTCACGACAACAACTTTGTGGCCTGTAACATTAAAAGAGAGAGAAAAAAAGAACAGTTAAATAGCAGAATGATACAAGTAACTGAACAATATGCCTCACAATTGAATTACATTAAGGCTACGGTCACATTACCACATCGAAGGGAAACAAATCCAATTCCGTCTTAATTTAAGAACTGATCCCCCCCCCCACCACCACACACACAAAGGACTGTGTGGATACAAAAAAAAAAACCCTCATCTTTGCCAATCAGACCCAAGCCACTTTTATATGCACACTACCGGTCAAAAGTTTGTGGACATGCGACTGAAGTTTCTCTTGCTGTTAAAAACCTTTTGATCTGAAGGTGTATGATTAAACATTTAATACTGTTGAAAAAGGAACTCAGGGAAATTCCTCAAGAAATCAAACGAGAAAACGCCAAGAATACAGTTACAGTGGAAAGTGTGTCTACTTTGAAGATGACAAACTACTCTATTTTTTATTAATTTAATCACAACATAATTCCCAATGTACCTTTTGCGTTACTGTTAAGTTTTGATAACCATTATTATTCTAAAATGTCAGGAAAAAAATAGAATGAGTGCTTAATCTTTTGGACAGTAGTGTCAAGTCTTAGACTTGACGTGCGTCAGATAAGTGGCAAGAAGAGCCCGAAAACAACCACAGCGGTGATAATATTCCGTGAAAGGATTTGGAAACCAGCTATCTACTCAGCTAACTGTCCGGCGATATTTGATTTAAGCATGACTCGTATAAAACCTCCCTGAGCCAAGTAGTGCTCCAAACGAGCCAAATTCAAGGCAGATGGGGGGGGTGTCAGGACAGATTCAAACCTTGCAATGCAAACATAGCCTTAAAACCCTACAAAAAATGTTTTAAAAGGACTGATATTTATGTTGATTCATCCGAACACTTACAATCTCTCCTGGAAAGTCTGGTGTTAATCTGGACGATCACACTACGTTTAAACCTCTTATCAGTAACAATTAAACACTTCCTAGAACGTCTCAGATGGTAGTGCATGAGGTTTTTCTCACGGTAATCAAACTCAAGCAATGTAGGTAATCACACATTACTGACGGTCAGTTTGACAATTCATTTATTTTTTTAAACAAATCCTGCAAACCTCTCACCGAGCAGCACTTGCTTGGCCACGATAGCGGAAAGGCGACCGAGGAGATGGCCTCGGCCATCAATCACCAGAACCTGAACACACAAAGAACACAAGTTAGTAGGAAGAAGTGACATCTTAAAGTACACATGTTCACACTCAACATTAACTAGTTCGTCAACAAATAAATAAGCATGATCATAAAGGAGCGCGCGCACCTGGTTACCTAATTAAGTGAAAGGAACAGCAGGGATATCCAAGCATGGTATAATAACTTACCACATGGGCTCCTCATGCATAATGGACTGAGTAACCAAATGCATAACTTAAAATAAAAAAAAAAGATCAAGGGTGGGTTAAAGTTTTCAAGGAATTAAAAACAGACACTTAAGCGAGCGGATTAAACGCGGACGGCGCCACCGCGTGGGCGCCGGCCTGCTCGGGTCAACTAGCACACCGAGCACAGGTCCACTTCTGTCCAAAAAACTCTCTCCTACGTGCGCTTGAACAATAATCCCGAGTTGAACTCACTCACTCACTGACCACACCTGGAGCTCCAAGTCAAGAGTGAACCATGAGGACGGACATCTTATGCCGAGTTCCGCCCCGTGCACGAGGAGAACGAGCTAGCATTCTAGTACTGTTAGCATCGCGCTAATAACGAACCTAGCGGAAAAGCCGTCTTAAAAGCTTTTGCTTTGAAATCGTATTTTCGTGAAATTTTACAATTCAAACACGTTAGAGATATGATAACATATCTAATTTTCTATTCGCGGCTCTTCTGGGGTGTTTAAATAATAATTTTTAGAAGTTTTTCACAGCGTGGAGACACGCACCTTATGGAACCGGTCCGCCATGATGTGGAAAAGAAAGACACACGGGTTGACCCGCAGTAAAAGGCAGGGGGCATGGGCGCGGCAAAAGCGAATGAGGAAGTGACGGATTGGAAAAGCAGGAAGTGACGGTTTTGGAAATTCAGAAAAGCGAATTCTTTCGTTCATTTTTGCATGGTATAATTTTAATCACACACACAAAAAACTAATTATGTTTAAAAATGAAGTGTTTTAATGAATGTTTTGTATATTTAATAATACATTTTTAATGATAAATAAAATAAATACGGTCAAATTATAAGTTGTTGCATTTTTTTTTTTGCAAATGATATTTAAAGTATTCCTACTTGTCAATGTCTTCGAAATAAGACCGTCTTTCACAAATAAGACATTTTTATGCCTTCTTTTTTACCCTTAAGTATTTGAAACAATATTTTGTTCAGGTAGGGGATTGTAGTACAATCACAGTATAAAAACTACACTTCCCATGAAAGCCCACTCTCAAGCCTCTTGACTTGCTAACCACTAAATTAGCTTTTTTTTATTAGCTAAATATTACAACGAGTATTTGGAGGACAGTGACACCAAAGTCGCTGTTTATTAAACTCTTTACAGTTGTCCTTAGCTCCTTAGCTAGTTAGGTAGCTAGGATTTGTACACGCCAGAATACCCGGATGAGAGGAAGGGTTCTGATTCATCGAGACAGTCGCGTTTGTTTTAAGTGTGTACTTGGCGACAATGGCCTGCTGGCTTTACATCTTAACTTGACAATATACGTTCAAGCTCGGGGAACCTGGAGCCTATCCCAGGAGTCATCGGGCACAAGGCAGGGTACACTTTATCACTATACTTTAACACTATAATAATACTAGGTAGGGCCTCTCTTTGCTCTCAAAATAGCCTCAATACTTCATGGCATGAATTCCACAAGATGTTGGAAACCTTGCTTTGAGATCCTGGTCCATGTTGACATGATTGCATCACACAATTCCTACAGATTGTTCAGGTGCACTTTCATGCTGCGAATCTCCCGTTCTAAAACATCCCAAAGGTGTTCTATGGGATTCAGATGTGGTCACCGGGAAGAACACTAAACTCATTGTCATGTTCATGAAACCAGTTTGAGACTACTCTTGCTTTGTGACATGGTGCATCATCATGAAGATGGGTAAATTGTGCCCATGATGGGATGCACATGGTCAGCAACAATACTCAAAATACACCATGGCATTCGAGCGATGATTGATTGGTATTAACAGGTCCAAAGTGTGCCAAGAAAACATTCCCCACATTACACCACCTCCACCAGCCTGGACTGTTGACACAAATTCTGACCTTACTATGTGTGCCTCAGCAGAAATCGAGATTCATTAGTCAAGGCTATGATTTTCCAGTCTTCCACTAACCAGTTTTTATGAGCCTGTGCCTACTGTAGCCTCAGCTTTCCATTCTTGGCGGACAGAACAGGAAACCAGTCCAGCCCTTCTCTAATGACCTCTCTCAGCAACAAGGTAATTCCATCCGCAGAACTACCCTTCTCTGGATGTTTTTTTTCCTTTAGTGATCCATTTTGAATCAATTGTGTGTGAAAATCACAGGAGATCAGCAGTTATGTAAATACTCAAACCAGCAATCATGCCACAGTCAAAAACACTGAGGTCACATTTTTCCCCCCATTCAGATGTCTGATGTGAATATTAACCAAATCTGCTGGCCTGTATCGGCATTATTTTATGCATTGCACTTCTGCCACAAGATTAGATAATTGCATAAATGCTCTCCATAAAGTGTTTGTGAGTGTATGTATATGTGCAACATTGTATTATGAGGCTTTAAAGACCGCTAAAACATATTCTTTCAAGAAAAACTATATCAACACTGTTGGTTAATCAGTTTGCCTTCTTTTATTCTATTTTAACAATCATGCACAACTAATAAAACTTACAAAAACCAATCAAACTTGCAACACTGTTAGTTGAAAGAGCTGGCAAAGAGCTCTTATAATCGTACTCATTTGCACTAGTCTCCGTCGTGCTTTTTTAATTGCCGAATTTTGCCCTCGTGGCGGCTGATCTCTTCTTGAATACGCTCGATCTCCTTCTGGTGGTGATTGATTTCTTCCTGATGATGTCGTCTCAGAGCAGCTATCTGTTCCTGCTCCTTCTTCCTACAAGTGAGAATTCAGAGACATGAATTCAGCTCAGAATAGTCTTTACAAAATCAATCCTGGATGCCAGTGAAGATCATGTTAACGATAAAAGATTAATACGGACGATGTTCAAGGTGGATCATTTGTGAAACCATGCAGTGTAGCACTGATGGTGCGGTATTTGAACAAAATAGCTCCATGTGGGTTTCCTACATTACCCACAATGCTGCTTGGCTACCTGCTAATAACGGCACCATTGGAAATGCAGCAGAGT
>JAOUWY010000002.1:26547743-26558151 GCA_025728095.1 Prietella phreatophila
TTGAGATATGACAGAGACTAACAGGAGGTTTTTTTTTTTTTTTTAGATTTCAGTCAATATTAATATGAATTAATAACATTCAATAAGTTCAGAAATCTTACTTTAATCCTCAGTATTTACTTCATGTGTTTGTTAATTAGAGTAATGTGTTAATGCTGATGAGACCAGTTACTGTGAAACAACTTGCTGAACTGGAGAGAATAAAGTTTTTATTTGAATTTCCTTCAAAATTGTGGAATTAATTATTATTCATTTAAAAGAAGGCATAAAAGGCAGAACTACCGGTATAGGTTATCAGTTGATATCACTCTGAATAATCGCTTATTGGTATTGGCTGAGAAATTTTGTATCGGTGCATCTCTAGTGGAATCTGGCAATTTGGTAGCAGGAAACCACCAAAATGTGATGGTCCAAAATGCGATGGACCAGGATTGAGAAACACCCATCTAGAGTGCTCAAAAAGTTACCGGAACTGTTGACTTCCTAATTATGAAAAGCATGAATGGTACCTGAAAAAAAACAGGAGGAAAATAAAGCTACAGATATAAACAAGTCGTAAGACACCCACCGACAAATCCACTCACCCAAACCCTGCCCCCTTTCCCACAAGGCCCCCTCCCCCCTCCCCTTGGGACCACTATCAATATGAAAGAGGAAAGGAATTAAGTTTTTGGAAGCAGTGAATGAACCGAGGCCATTTAATTTAGAACCCCAACTTTGAGGATCTCTCTCTCTCTCTCTCTCTCTCTCTCTCTCTCTTTCTCTCTCTCTCTCCATCAGCCCCCTAGCTGATCCCATTCATCCTGCCCTACTGTAATCTAATCAAAGCCTAACTGGATTTATCTGCCGTCGTTTCGCATTCAAACGCACATTACACACACCTGCCCCCTGCCACTGAGATGGATGGCTGCTGCAGAGCGGCATTCAGATCGAAGAGCCACACCAGACTCACGCTTCATTTATGAATTCAATCAAATGGTAACACTCCACATTGATGTTCACCTAACTCACATTATTTAATGCATTAACATTAACAAACCACGAACATCGCCATTAATAAACCATCAGTAACACCAACAAAGCATACACAATTCCATTAACTGTTGTTGTTGTTGTTGTTTAAATAATAAATAAATAAGCCAAATAATTAACACCTACAATGAAGATATGCAACATGAACAACAGTTTAAAGAGCATGTGTGTAGCAAAATCCAAGAACGTTAAGTAAAAGATCATCATTTAGGAGCATGCTCCTAAATAGTTCATTTATTTGAACTATTTTTAGTCATGGATTGAATAAACATTTAAACAAATATAAATTAATATATGTTAACTTAGTTTGTCACTATGTTAACATTATTTACTGCATTAATGAATGTCAACGAAGGTTCAACTTATCATTAATAAATATTAAACAGTGTTAGTTACGGAAAATAATCAATGACAGTATGATGTGATGCCGCCTGATGTGAAGCGGAGTTACTCTTCCCACCACGGAGTTGATTATTTATCAATAACAGCATGTCCTGAAGTGCTTATTCTTCTTATATCACAGCAATTTGCCAATGATTACACGTTAGTATAATAATGAATGACACATGATGTTTTCTTTTGTTGTTTTTTTGGTTTTTTATCTGTATATAGCTACGTTTAATGCTGTGGAATGTCTGCAAGACACGTTAGCTCCTGTTCTCACCAGCCTCTCTTTTTGTTCTCTTTGTTGAAGTTAATAAGACCAAAAAAAAACCAAAAAAAAAAGCATACCATGTTGCCATGTTAAAGTGAAACCACAAAGGGAAAACTCCTCTTTCCTGTGGCAATAAACTTAAACAAACAGCTTTATCTCTTCTTGTTACAAAGTGAGGACACTTCCTCGAATGTTAAATGTTGAAACAATATAAATCAGTTTAATATTATATTTATTATTATGTTTATAATTTGATTATATTGAACGACCAACTTATAAGTCTGTACAAAAAAGCTTCTACTAAAGAAACGATACTATATCAGAACGAACGATCTTAATATCAGAAATATACTCATGTAGCTGAACTCTTGTCGAAGATGCTTTTGAAAAACACCTTCTGATCGATCAGATGTCAGAGTTGTTGTATAAAATAAATGAAATGTCTGTACTAGACCAAATATTCAAGTTTAAATGTCTGAATCCTGTTCTAAGATTTGTTCTGTTTTTATGTTTTTTTTTATTATTATTATCAGAGTGAATGTTTTTAATTTAAAAGTACATGATTCAACCTTTTAGCTATTTTAGCTTTCTGTGTCAATTGAATTATTTGTTCTATATGATGCTGACGCCATGTATTAAGCCATGAGTGAGTGCGTGTTACTGAGATTTGTTCACTAATAGATATTAGTTTAATTGATTGATTGATTTTATACCTGCTGTTTTAAGACAGAATTAAATTATCGTGGTCACAGGTGTTCCTAGATCAATTATTTTACAGTCGCTTTGATTTTAGTTGAATTTCTAGTTGAATTAAATGGCAACATATGGATCTGCTTAATACAGTATACTGTATGGTGTTCTTTCTTAATGATGAACCTTTTTATTTGAGTATAATTGGACAAAATTGGTAATATAATTTTATCCAATTTATCAGTTTGACAAAACTGGGGAAAAAAAAGCATTTTTTGATAGTACTTCACAAAAGCATCAGTCAGCTAAGTTCATGAGTTCAACCGCTTTTTCCCCATTTAGTAAAGATGATAAGACCACATATAGAGAGAAATGATATATTTTTTAAAAATCCTTTAATAAAACCCTCATAGAATCCAGCGTTTGATCCAAGAGCTGGTTACTCATCGATCAGTTTCAGTGTAGCGAGTTATGATGTCTTTAACTGTGTGCTCACAAATTGCTCAAATTCAGATGATTGGACAAGGCAACAAGCACTGACAAATGACTCCCATCTTGTCTTTGTGATTAAAGTGATTTTCCTGCTCACGTCCTCGTGGATTATTGGAGTATTCTGCGTAATGCATGAACCGGCAACTTTGTCCAAGTTTAATGGTATTGGATATTCCTTTACGAGCCTAACGCATGGCTGAGCAGTCAGCATTCCAAAATCAATTGGAAAATCAATTGGAAGTCCTCTAGAGTTAGAAACGAAACTTGATTTGGGTCCATTAGATTTAATCATGCTGTTCAGATGGTGGCCAAAACTTCAAGCCACTTAGCAGAGTGGTCTGATCAGAAACGGTTGGTTGGCTGAACAGTTGGCAGATGAACAGTTGGCATTAATTGAGATCTTGCTAACAGTTCGTTTTTGGATTTGTTGCATGTCAGTAATTAAAAACCACTGTGAAAAGGTTCCCTTCCATCTTCAGAGACGTCTCGGGAGCCTTCAAAATAATGTCTGCTGACTCCGGCGGTCCTTTCAGTGATCTACTTAAAGGTCTGGAGAACAATCAGTAAGGCAAGACATTCCAGTCTTTAAGAGAAAACACCCAAGAGGCCGAGGGAGTCCTGCTGTACACATGCTCATTCGACACATCTCACGCACGCTTGCCCTCCATCTGTCTCCCTCCCTGCGAACTGAGAGAAAAATAGAGGGAAGCTAAACATTTGGTGTGTCCCAGATTCGGTTTTCATGCTCACTGTCAGCATCAGTCTGTATGATTTATGGCGAAACATGACCACCATTGGCTAATTAGCTTAGCGTTATCCGCTGGGAGCTGAGCGTAGCGCCAGGGCGAGACCAGGCCAAGACCATGCCAGGGGAGGAGGGAGGGTTCTCAGAGCGCTATCCATTCTCACAGTCAAGCTGTCAATCACACTCAGCAGGGGATGCACAGGGGGCAGGGTCTTATAAATTAGGGTGGAGTAAGGGAAACAGTGAAGGAGTGCAGACACCGAGTGGTACAATTCAGAATGATTGACAGCTTCACCACAGGGACTGGGTAGGGTGTGTTTGGTTCAAGTGGTGTGTGTGTGTGTGTGTGTGTGTGTGTATGTGTGTGTGTGTGCCTGCCTCTGCCTTCCTGGCCGTGTTAACATGCTGTGATACACACCTGTCAATCATTCAAACAAACAATGACCAGCAGGGGGCTTTTTCTTTCTCCCACACACAGGCCAGGAAAATTCACTTCTACCTCACTCTGGAAAAAATGATGTGTAAATGAACGTGTGTGTGTGTGTGTGTGTGTGTGAGAGAGAGAGAGAGAGAGAGAGAAAGAATGTGTATGCATTGTCAATACCAATTTTCAAAAAACCTATTGTTATTTGCTTTGATTTGCAGTGAAACTAATAATAAAGAAATGTAGTTTCCTCCCCAGTCCAAAGACATGCATGGTAGGCTGATTGGCATGTCTAAAGTGTCCTTAGTGTATGAATGGGTGTGTGAGTGAGTATGTAATTGTGCCCTGCAATGGACTGGCACCCTGTCCAGGGTGTACCCCATGATTCCTGAGATAGGCTCCAGGTTCCCCGCAACCCTGAAGAAGGAATAAGTGGTAGAAGATTGATAGATGGATGGATGGATGTAGTTAGAAGAGTTAACTAGGGTTTAACGCTGCCAAATGGTAAATGTGCACTTATATAGCACTTTTATCCAAAGCACTTCACATTCTGTCTCATTCATACACACACCAATAGTAGCAGAGCTGCCATGCAAGGCGCTACCTTGCCATCGGGAGCAACTTGGGGTTCAGTGTCTTGCCCAAGGCCACTTCGGCATGTGGAGTCATCCGGGCCGGGAATCGAACCACCAACCCTACGATTAGTGGACAACCTCTCTACCGACTGCGCCACAGCCACCCAAATACCAAATACCAAGCCAAATACCAAATCATTTGAATAGCAGTTTATTATTCAGACAGAAAAAAAGATCGACAGAAATAGTTTTTTCAATAAAATATCCTTTTTGAATATGTAAATGTTATGATTCGAATGCTATTTAAATGGACAGCCCTGTACTCTTTCTTTTATCTCTTTGATATTTCACACTTAAATCTCAACATAATCATTTCAGGAGTGACTCACTCACTATTTAAGAAAGTCTGATTAGCGGGTGTCGTCTATATACCTAACATACCAGGGCGAAAACTCACAGTGAGGGGTGTGTGCGGATGTGTTGGGTAAAGAGAAGAGAAACCGAGCACACCCATATAAGACACATAATAAGTGTTTGTGCTTGCACGTGAGAACGATTGTGCTTTAAATCCCACGAATGTTTGGGTCTGCGGAAAGCAAGAATATCTGAATAAGAACCAAGCATGGCTGTTTTATTGTCTTGCATGTCTGAGACACACAAATGACTTGTTCAAGTCAGCAGGATTTTATGCTCAAACATCATTAAATGGTCACAGGTCACCGTGAACCAAATGGCAGTTTGAGGCACTGAATCATTGTTGTGGTTCTGGTGTTGTCTAAAGCACAGTCTCCCCAACCCAGCTCGAGTCAAACAAATGTATTGGATTCCATAGTCGAATCTCGTCCACGTCAGCACAATCGCCTCATCAATCTCGTGTCTTAACACCCTCACCTCTTCACCTTTCACCCCATAACCTCTAACCTTTGTTTCATACCAAGCCTTAACAACAGGTATCCCCAAGTCATCAAAATCGGGGATTCCTGCATCAGCATGTACTGCGCGATTCAGATTCCTTCACTTGACAAGGGACACCAGCGCTAGATCTTTTCTCCGGTTTTGGGAAAGATCATTGCAAAAAGTCAGCACTTTTTAAACCCTTTTTAAAAAACCTTTCATAAGTTACTTAGACTTTTGGGTGGTACACCTTCAGCTGACTATTCACAAGGATTAGTACTTGCATAATTCTATTTATGTACTTTGGTCTCTACCTGTATCTATGACACTATGTGTGGTTAAATCCATACCCATGTCTCATCCTGTTTGAGTCCTACCCAACCCACAGCTTTTGAATCTCAACCCAAATCTTCCCACCATCCAATTAGATATCCATGCTAATTATTACATCCACGCATATAACATTCCCAAACTTGACATAATGGCATAATAATGGATTCCTATTACCCCAGTGGTCCTTGGTGCACCGACTTACCCTGTGATTAATATTATCCTACCAGTCTTTCCCCTAAATACATGGATCCCAGCTTTTCATCCACCAAATAGTCAAATGTCAAGCTCTGACTGATGTTCCTGCTTCTCTACATCTACTTACATCTACAACTGTATTTACCTTCGCCTGTGTCTTAACCTGTACCACTGTCTTTTCCTGGACTTATATGTCTAACTCTATCTGCATCTATAAGTGTACATGCATTATATATTTTTTTTCTCCATCTCTACCTATACCACCTCTTTCTCTAGTTTTATCTGAACTTATTTCCCCATCTCTACCTGTCCATTTGTCTATACCTTCCCTTTATTCATACTTCCTCTAATCTATGACTCAGGCTCCAGCTCTACCTGTATTTCCTCCTACACCTTTGCACCTTTGTTTTTATATGCACACATGTCTCTATTTGTACCTGTGCCTTTACCTCGGTCTATCTACCTGTCTAACTTCTTGGCTCACAGACGTTAATTACGTTAATTATAAGCAATTACGCCACACTTCTGCCTCAAGGCCTTTCTCACCCTCTGTCTCTTCCTGCTGTACCTGATTTAATAGCCTCATTCATTCATATACATTGCTAGCAGGTCTCTCTCGCTCTCTCTCTCTCTCTCTCTCTCTCTCTCTCTCTCTCTCTCTATATATATATATATATATATATATATATATATAGCATGTCTTGGGGAATCCTATCACATCACTGAGTACAGGTGTGAACAGAGCCAACTGTGTCTCAGATGCTTGTCGTAATCCATAATTCATTGATTAATTAGACCCCTTTGAAAGTGGTAAGGGATGCATGTGGCCATGTAACGTTTGTATAGTGAACAGTAATTCAGGGAAGGATTACTCATGTGACAAAAAGGATTTTACCAGGTTTTACCAGGTGGGTGACAATTAAAGGAAAACCAATATACATTGGCTTAGTAAGGGGTTGCAAATGCTTCTAGGCATAGATCATATATGTCTCTGGAACTGTACTGGCAGGACAAAAAATATTTCCTTTCAATTGGTTTTATGATAATGGCGGTGGAGAGCACTGTCTAAGATGTGGGTCCAAAATGTCCCATAGGTTTTAAATAGGCTGAGATCTGGTGAACTGGTGCAAAGGGCACAGAATATGATTTCCATAATTTTCATGCTCATCAACCCATCCAGTTACCTCGTGTTACTGTGAGCAGGAATCATCGCATAACTGTGATCAGTCAGAATAACGCTGTATTGATTTGTACTCTACCCTCTAAGAGGAAGTTGGACCCTTAACATGTCAGCAGAATATGTAACACTGATAACACCACAACATGCCAGACACAACAGAAGACTGGAGGTCCTTGCAAACTATCCATTGATCAAACACAATGGAATAGATGTCCTGATTAATGACTTTCACTTCTCTACCTACATAAAAATCTTCAGGAGGTGGTTAGTAGTGACTGTACCACAGTTACAAGCAGCAAGTAAAGTCTGCTATTTCACAGCGTAAATCCCAAGTCACATACTATTGTCTTCTAGTTCACTTAAGCAAGAAATTCTTTCATTTCAACTTGTTCAGTAATCAGTATCAGTAATCCTCCTATTTTGTGATGGGAAAACAATACCAGCACTTGGCCAGGACAGGACACTGGATAGCCATGGGTTTGGATGCTGTACATTTCTCTGGACACATCTGCAGTCTTTTTTTTGTCAGGTTTTTACTTTAAATCGTCACTTATCTGTATATACATATAGTACATGTATATGTTCTACATTAACAAACTTTAACTTACCTGCCATGGACAGTATCCTCTAGGACATTCTGTCCCACCGACTATTCGAGCCCTTTGGTCATGCTCCACATTTTTTCTACCGATGTTGGCATGGAGAAGTGGCACTTTGCCACAAGGAAACATTTCTGGGGGGAAAAAGCAATTCAGTGAAATCCTGGTCAGAAAGCTATAGAGAGAAACAAATTCTCACGTTAATCGAATTGGGAAAAAAAAAATCTTTTGCACATTTTTAGTATTCTTACCATGGGTCAGACAGCTTTGTCCGTCCGTCCCAAGGAAGTACCCATCTGCACAGGAGCAGTTGCGTCTCCCCACTACCTCCTCACAAAAATGTTCACATCCTCCATTCTTATCGAGGCAAGAGTCAGGAATATTTTTGATCACTAGAGGAAAGATTTGTTAAAAAAAAAACATTAATCAAGAACTTAATGGGTAATAGAGGCTACCTAAGCTCGAACCTCACTGGTTTAATCTCGAATGCATTCCCATACATTGAAATGAAAACGGCGTTTTTGAACAAATAAAACTACCCTTACGTCTTACGGTGGAAGAATACAGTGAAAATAGGTTAATGTGAAATATATTTCATCATTCTTATTCACATTTATATGTTGCTCAATATGCTGGCACACATATTGTTGCCATTTTTAAAAATGAGTACATCAGTAAGTTGATGATCGTACCATGTTCACACTCACGCCCGTGAAAACCTGCTGGACACAGGCATGTGTAGTATTGTTTCATCTGTGTGCAGCTACCATTGTTCTTGCATGGGTTCGGCAGACAGAGGTCTTTAACTAAAAACAAAAAAGAAAACGCACAACAAAACAATGAACTCAAAATCAAATGACAAAATGCATTCATTTTAAAGTAATGTCATTCTAGTCATTGAACATCTTACCATTGTAGTTGTTCCAGAATTCATTCTGTGGTGACAGAAAGTAAGGTGCATGTGCATTTACTATGAATGATTCACATTTTACAGTCACAGTCACATTTCTATTATATACGATTTAAATAACTGGCAGGGAATTTCACTGGATTTCAAATGAAGTTGTTAGAAAAACTTCTCCCTCCTGCTAAGTCATTTCGTGTGTGTTCGCAATACCAACCGTCACTTCTGTGTGTTCAAACACCTCTCTGGCCTCCTCGTAAGAGCATTTCTCCTCTATGCACTCTCGCTCCAGGTCGCCCATCTTCAGCTCCTCAAACCACCCAGAGTTTGCCCGCTTAATACGGGTGAGGACTCCATGAGCTGCCTTCCTCCTGATAAACACTACAACGCAAATAGGACCCCTGTACATATACGCGTATGTATACACAGTAAATAACCACAAGCACGCTGACCTACATACATTTATGAATACGAGAAAGGTCTCACTTAGATCTAGATACATTTAAACTCGTCTAATCTGTCTGTGCGTAATTTTATCCTCATACATGCAAGCATTTTACCTGAAGCACGGTGGCAGCAATATAAACTTGTTACCAGAGAGAGCAGAAAAATGAGTCGCATTTTGGATAATGGCTGACGTTTTGGAAGACTTTCCGTTCGCTACCGTTGAATAGTCCAAAGTCTGGAGACTGTCCACCCGAAAGCCTAAAAGCCTGCCTCCAATAGTAAAACTTCGAAGCTCAAGAGCAGAATTGATCAAAATAACCACAATTTAAACACAAAAAGTCTCTTATATTTAATAGCAACGTTCATTTTATTAGTAGTTATATATATATCAAAAAAATGTTGTTTTAAGTTCATATTTGTAACACTCAGTTTGTGGGTTTTATTTAAAATAAATTAAAAAAAATAGAACTGGAAGTTTGCGTCCCCCGTCCCCCCACAGATGATTAATTGCAAAAAATTATCGATCGAGTAAATGATTATTTTCATAAAATAATCTGCAGTCCTAGTTTTAACAATATTGTATGCGCTGAGGATTTTATGTGATACTTTCCTTTTAATTGTATAACAAGTTTCTTTTATGACGTGTATATTTACTCGGTGCTGTGTTTATTATCGTCGCCCTATTTCAGCGAGGACACAAACAGTGGGGACGGGTATCTGTGATATCTGTGATAACCAGATTGGCTGTGACAGTACAGAGCACTTGGAAGGTGGTAACGATTTCTCAGCAGGAGTTTCACTCGTCTCAGCATCACACACGCGCAATAACTGACCTCAGCATTTCACTGACCCTCCACACACAGTTCAGTCGGAGCTCTAGCAATGACAATGACATTTTACTCGGTTTATATAGAAGCACTGTTTATACTGCACTCAAATTTTAAATTAAGATGGATTTATTTAATTTCCAGCATTCCCATACTTGAATTTAAATTTCTAACGCGTGTGCAATTTCTCGTCTCAATAATTTTGCTATTATCGACATTTTCCTGTAACAAAATGTCCCAAAGTGTCTTATACCTCGCCCACCTCACTAAAATCCATCCATCTATCTTCTATACTGCTTTATCCTTTTCAATGTCATGGGGAAACCTGGAGTCCATGCAAGGGAGCATCAGGCACAAGGCGGGGTACACCCTGGACAGGGTGCCAGTCCATCGCAGGGCACAATCACATACACACT
>JAOUWY010000002.1:26764977-26775792 GCA_025728095.1 Prietella phreatophila
TGATGATAAGCAAAGTAGAACGATCCCCCCCAAGCGTGTGTGTGTGTGTGTGTGTGTGTGTGTGTGTGTGTGTGTGTGTGTGTGTGTGTCTCCATACTGAGATTAATGCTCAGGTCACTTTCTATGAAGCCACATCTACTCTTCTTAATTTAGAACAAACTGACATCTTAGAGCCTCGTTAAAATCACGCCAGCTCTATTAGCAACGAAAATCCCATGTTTTGATTGGGTCCCAGTGAGATAAATGATTTTCACCCTGAACCCACTGAGCCATGGATGAAGCAGTAATCAGGGAACGTATTTACACATTAACAGGAAACATTACTCGGAGTATTTATACCAAAGCTCTAACGCATATGTTTAGTCGATCTACTTTTAGTTAGAAAGCACCTTGTTCACAAAAATGGAGATCAAATCCAGTGGGCAGTCACTCTGTATAATCCTGACATGTATGTCACTGACATGCTCCATGAATCTACAGTCTGAAAGAAATCAGCACCAGCCTCGCCCTGTAATACCATTCTGTGTGTTATTTATGACCACCGGTGGTGCTGTTGCACCTTCGAAAATCCAAAATAATCCACTTTGAGACATTTATTATGCACAAATAATCTGATCTGGATGCCAAAAAAACTAACCCTTCTATTGATGCTTCTTTTATTGGAGGCAGTTAGTCCTACTAGGATTATTTCTACCTGCAACAATTCGTCATTTTCAGCAGAGCTTTTTAAATAATTAGAGCAACTTACTGTAAATCATACATAATTTTCTTCTTTGTGCTCTAACAGGCTGTTTCGGCGACTCATTACTAACCCTGCGACTGAAACGACACGATACACATTACTCTCTATGCATTACTCTCTGACAAATCCATTTTTTATGGGGTGAAAAACCTGCATGGGGTACCAGCAACAGAACGAAGAACTACGCTGCCTTATTTTTTTCGTGTTCTTGAAAGTTCAGATCAAATGCAGTCACACATTGAGTGCTGCTGAATTTTTAGTTTGGTTTAGTTTTTTATGACTGTACAGTCACATTCCTTCACATATTTGAAGTCATTATTCGAGGTAGATATGCACAAATACATTAGCTAACCCACCACCTAAGTGAAAGCTTCAACGTGTGACCCCAGTAGTGAACAACAGTGATCAGTGAATGGTTGTTATGAACAACAGTGATTGGTTGTTATGAACAACAGTGATCAGTGAATGGTTGTTATGAACATCAGTGATTGATTGGTATGAACATCAGTGATTGGTTGTTATAAACAGTAGTGACTGGTTGTTATGAACAGTAGTGATTGGTTGTTATGAACAGCAATGATCAGTGAATGGTTGTTATGAACAGTAGTGATTGGTTGTTATGAACAACAGTTACTGGTTGTTATGAAGAGTAGTGATCAGTGATTGGTTGTTATGAACAACAGTGATTGGTTGTTATGAACAACACTGATCAGTGATTGGTTGTTATGAACAGTAGTGATTGGTTGTTTTGAACATCAGAGATTGGTTGTTATGAACAACAGTGATCAGTGATTGGTTGTTATGAACAACGGTGACTGGTTGTTATGAACAATAGTGATTGGTTGTTATGAACATTAGTGATCAGTGATTGGTTGTTATGAACATCTGTGATTGGTTGTTATGAACATTAGTGATCAGTGATTGGTTGTTATGAATAATATTCAATTCAATTCAATTTTATTTGTATAGCGCTTTTTACAATAGACATTGTCTCAAAGCAGTTTTACAGAAATAGAAACAGATAATAGTGTTCAGTGATTGATTTTAGGCTTAATTTTTTTAGCTAGCATAAATAAAAAGTGACAAACTTATTATCTAAGCAAATGTATTAATACAGACTAATAAAAAAGAGCGAGTACTTGAATTCCAAAAGACAAGTCTGTTGGCAATGAGCTGTGGTGTTAAGTGATGGCTCCTCATGACAGCTACAAAATAATTCTATTACTTATCTGTAAATCTGCATTTTTAATTAGAGTCTTAGGGCACTTTCGGTCTGGTTGAGTAAAATACTCTTTACTTTTGGTCTGAACAATCACCCGAGCACAGGCAGCATGGAACCGTGCTTGGATATTTCATTAGATAATCATACAATTACACAAAATTTTATCCATCCATCCATCCATCCATCCATCCATCCATCCATCCATATTCTATAACACTTATCCTTTTCAGTGTCACAGGGAACCTGGAGCCTATCCCAGGGAGCATTGGGCACAAGGTGGGGTACACCATGGACAGGGTGCCAGTTAATTCACTTCTTTATAATAAAATTTATTTTCTTTCGTTTATTTTGTCAGTCAGTCCAAATCTCCAGAATCCATCACGTTTCTGTACAGCTGTCACGTATCAGAGAAGGAACTCTGAACTACAGTTCCCAGCAGCCACTGCACCTCACTACATCGCAGTCACATGACTACCTAAATAAACATATAGACATAAAACAGAACATGAATAAGTCTTGATTAAACTTATTATCTCACTTGCATCCGCACTAGCAACAATCTCATTTGTATTTCACATGCTCCTTCTTAATCAATGCAGACGGCATGTTTTGGGCTTGGGGCTATAGATCAAATGGTTGTGATTTCAAATCCCAGTAATGCCACAACACCATGGTTGGGTAAGCATTGAGCAAGACCTTTTAATGTCTAACTGCTCAGTTGTAAGTCACTTTGGATGAAAGAGTGGAGTAAATGAGATTAACCCTGCTGGCATTTTTATACCAGTCAAGACTGTTGGTGTTTCAGTGAAAATCCAAATGTCATTTAATACAATAAACTGTTATAAACCTCAATCATTATCAGCAAATAGTGATCAGATTTAGATAAAAAAAAATGTCCTTGATTAAAAATCACAGCTTGTTAAAAATTACCTAAAACTAGTGTAACACATGTATGATCATCAATCGTGCTGATATTATTTCCAGTGTACTCAAATTACGGTTTTAAGTCTGAAACGTCGAGTGACGTCTAGTTACACTGTTCTCATACTGCTCTTTTTTTTATTCTACAGTTCTAGCGTCGTATGCCAATGAGTTTTCATTCAGAACCACTTGGGCTTTAATAACGCTGACAAAACCACAAGAACAGATAAAAAAAAAAAAAAAAACAACCACTAGATGGGACAAAAAGCCTTTGTGTAATGTCAGAGTATTAAAGAACATGAGCTATAAAGAGAAGTTTAATAGTATTCTAACGTGGGCAGTTTAATAACGCTCATTCACCCTTTATTTGAAAAGATGGGCCCTACGCAAGAAGCCACGTTGAAAGAGAGAATGGTGTTCAGTATAATGGCAGGTACTGATAGGTCACAATCATGATTACAAGGGAGGATGACCCTGGACACACCATTATGCAAAACATTTCAGAGCCGAGAGATATTGGCATTTTTGTTCACAGCAAGTGTCCAGAGTGAAAGGCTATGATTTTCTGTTCTAATGTGGTGATGTAATGTCAATACGTGTCTAACAGCAGATTAGGTGAAGTGATGCACTCTCATTGGTCGATAAACAGCATCACTGTGACAATGGCAGAGGAAGAAAAACTGTTTGTTTTTTTTCACTGACATTTTATGATTGTCTTTGGTCAGATGAAGAGTGTCAACAAAACAAGGATGTAATGCACGAGGGCTAACCAAATAATACTACACTCTTACTAAATAACTAAATAAGTGATACTAGTATGTAAGCAATGGCGCAATCAAGTAACAGTGCACTAGTAATAAACAAGCAACAGAACACTAGTAATAAATAAATAAGCAATAACAGTAGTAATAAATGAGCAATAGTACACTCTTAATAAAAAAGTAACAGTATACCATTAGTAAATACATAATAGTACACTGGTAATAAATAATAGTTCATTAGCTATAAATAAATAATACTAATAAAGAAGCAATGGCACACTAGCAATAAATACATAATAGTACACCAGTAATAAATAAGCACTAGTACACTAGTAATAAGTAATAGCACCCTAGTAATAAATAAGCAATAGTACACTAGTAATAAATAAATAATAGCACACTAGTAATAAATAAATAGTGATAAATAAATAATTGCACACTAGTAATAAATAAATAATAGCGATAAATAAGTAATAGCACACTAGTAATAAATAAGCAATAGTACAATAGTAATAAATAAGTAATAGTACATTAGTAATAAATAAATAATAGCGATAAATAAGTAATAGAACACTAGTAATAAATAAATAATAGCGATAAATAAGTAATAGAACACTAGTAATAAATAAATAATAGCGCACTAGTAATAAAGCAGTGGACAATGTGATATTAGTCTTTAGTGATACAGAGACACCTGGATCTATATAGTTCCTATCAGCAAAACTGAAGCAGTGCAGCCGCATTAGTAATATCACGCTGTTTTGACTGGGATTCATTTCTTCCCCTTAGTATGTTGTAAATAACCTTAGTATGTTGCGTTAACCTGGAATCTGTTTTATTTCACTACGTTTTAAAAGCACTGACGCAAAAATTCTGAAAGTCATCCCTCATTTCGACATCTCTATTAAGGTATATGTCTTTTGCCATGAACACAAAACATCGAAAGAGTTTCAGCAGGGCTTTCCTTTCAGAAAACCCCTCTGCATGCGCTCATTTAGCACCAGTGACCGCCTGTGTCGTCATCTGAATAACCGTGTAGTAAGAACACTACATATGAACAGAAATGTAGTACAAACACCACTATTCATTTCATAGTACTACCTGTATTCCCCCCCTGGATTGAACTATTTAGTCTTTCGAAAAACCGCACACATGTTCTCTCCAATAGATGGAGAGATATCTCCATATCTCATGCATTTCTGGAAATGTATTAAAGATTTTGGAGTGAATTTGGGTTGTAAACATATAAAGCTGTAAGAAGAGCTACGTGTACTAATCCTGCACCAGTGCCATAACCATAACCATTTGTAACGTTTGGATATTAACTCACCCTGACACGTGCCTCATTTTATTAGCTAATCATTCTGCTTAGCAAATGTTGCTATCTGCCATTATCTTGGTCAGGTTCTTGGCAGGTGCACCAGCTCTTCACACTGACGTTTTAAGAACCTGAGACCACAGATATAGACCAAAGACATGAAGGACTCAGTACAAAACAACACTGGATATCTGGACGAGCATGTTGACTTGTACCTGTTTCCAAAGCTGAAAACAAATGAATACACGTCTACGCGGTAGAACACGTTGTCAAATAAACACACACCATAAGCAAAGACAAATCTGTGTCTGGCTACGCATGTGGCTCATAGCTAGCATGCTAAAGCTTATCTTGATGCCATCATTTGTTCCCCGAAATCTTTCCTGACATCCAAAACTGATCTGTAATATGCTTTGGGATGGTTGTTTATCTCAACGATTCCAGTATACGATTTCTCTGAAGCTCGATCCGGATAGCAATGGTAACCAAGCGTGGGGCGGAGCTAGAGAAGGAGCAATTTGCAATGATAACACATCAAACTGTGTTTTTCATCCCCCCAAAAAATGGGCGTTTTTCTATTTCGCTCTAGTCCTCAGAGAGTTGATATCTCAGAGAAACACACTCGAGGTTATCTCCAGCTGTTGTCCTGAAAGGAATTGGGAGCAGGAGAGCTTTCCGACTGAGCGAGCCGATCGGTTTTACCTGAGACTCGAGTTCGGATGCGCCAAATCGATATCTCCATCCATGAAAAATAAAACCTGGGAGAGAGGGCATGTGAAATGTCTTTCAAGATGGAATGAAGTAAAAGCACAATGGTGTATAATTTTTCCCACCATTTTTATTTCTCTCCTTTTTTTAATCGACTTATGTCTACTGACGTTCTAAAAACTCTATCTATCCTTCCCATCTGGAAATGAGTTTTCTTAATGTGTATTTACTCTGCACACATAAGACCACTGAAAGCACACACGTCCAATTTCACAACAGCTGCCACTTTATATGATAATTGATCTAGAAATAAAAATTAATAATCATGACAAGCCTGAACATGAGTGCTACCTAAGGAATAACACCCTCCGTGTCATGCTGTTACAGGAAAATATTCAAGGATATGATGGTGCGATGAAGCAGCGTTACGGTTGCCATGGTGACATTTGATTATTAACCCTCTTACCCCTAAGTTCCCACAGTATTATGTCACATAACCCTATATTCCCCAGAAAAACAGCACGCCAACCCTGAGTTCCCGGGCCAAAATCAACATTTTAATTTTAACATTTCTAGGCCTTGCAACAAGTTATAATAATGTATTTGTGTAATATTACATTGAAAATGAAGCAGTTCAGTGTTTTTACTTCACTTAGAGCACAATTCTTAACTAGAGAAATTACGGAAAATGCTCGCTAAAATCCTTCTACTCATTTAGAAGTACCATACAAGCATCAGCGTAAATTCAAGTAAATAATAAATTCATTTTAGCGCCAAAGTCAAGTTTCTGGTGATAATCAGACCAGCAGGTAATGTTGTCACTAATGCACAAAGATGGTCAGGTATTGACTCCAATCCCTTGCAGTGTCAGTCAGATGAAGACGGATCAGGGTCTGAATCAGGAGAGTTTGGGTCACTATCGGTTTCGGTTTCAACATCGCCTGAGCTTTCACTGCGGTCACTATCTAGAATCCTCGCTCTCGCCTGTGTAACTTTTTATGTTTTCTTTTTTTTTCCACTGTTTTAGATGTAACTGTGTTCACTGTAGGTGTAACTTTAGCTGGAACACGATTAGCTTTTCGCTTTAGCATTTTTAGTTCACTTCTACTATTACACCAATATTCACACTTGGATCAGCTTCATCGTAATGCCAGTGTAATAACGTAATCACGTCGTGACGTCATGACGTATTCAACCTTCCGGGTCAATAAATAATAATAAAATAAGTAAGGAATCATAGCAGAGTAATGCCGCTACACCAGCCTTACGGGGATAATGTTTACAGTGTAAAGCCGCTATATCGGACTTACGGGGATTTGGCATAGACGACCAAGCCGGTATTTCTTCCTTACAGGAATAGATCAAAGACGGGCAAGCCGGTTTTTCGGCCATTCGAGGTAAGAGGGTTAATACACCACAGTCATAGTTATATAGTTGTATAGTTATGTCTGTGACACAGGTTAGTTCCTTTCATTTTTTATAGCAGCTAGAAACATCGGCATCTCGTTTTTCTCTCTTTTGAAGTTAAAAAGACGTTTAAAAAAATGCAGCTTGTCCTGTTACCACAAATTCTGTGAACACAAAGTGCTGACACTGGAGACTCCGTCCACAAGAGTTGTTTAATAATAAATGTTTCCTTACATAAAAATGCACAATATCAATGAATAAACATTTTTTAAGCTGTTTTTTTGTGGAATATTCTCCATAAAAGTGCGTGTCTAAGTTTTTACTATGGAAACGACAGTATGTACGAGCACATTCATATAAACCTGTGACTTGCAGCTGGAACTACTGTCAGAGCTGACATTATAGAAAATTCATCCAATCGAACTGAAGAATTCAACAGCGCTGTGATATCACATGACGTGCTGTCAGGGGTTTCGGTTGTTCAATGTGGATTAGATGTATTAAAGTGAACCTATTATGGATTTGAAATTTAGTTTTAAAGGTCTCATATGATAGATTATATGCATGCAAGGTCAAAAAAACACTTTAACGTGCTCATAATTTAAACTGCAACATTATTTTGTTTTCCTCAGGGTCACAAACGACTCGTTAAATGATTCATTCTAAGGGATTCATTGGTCAGACGTCCCAGTCTGTCATGATCGGTCTACCGCTGTAAGCGAGCAGCTGATGACGACTAGAGGTGGGGCGTAGGTTAGTACAGGAAGTAAAGTCTAGAATCACTAACGACTCGATTCAGAGGATCATGCACAATACCAAACACTTCCTCCACACCACACTGGAAAAACAGCAGAGCTTCTTCTCCAATAGATTACAGCAACTTTGATGTAACAAGGAAAAATACAAGAAGTTATTCTTCCACACTGCTATCCATCTCTACAACGAGTCAACAACGAGGCTCATGAGCTACCGTTTGTGGACATTGAAGATGATCGACAATGCTTCTAAGAAGAGACTACTGGACACCGTGATCACTTGTGAACATAAATAAGACAGATTCAAATTATACCTTGATGTATCGCAAAATCACTTTGCTCTCTTTATCTGTCGCTCCATCTCGGATAAGGGCTCAAATATATTAATAAACGAACTACTGACTCTAACCTGGACGTGCTATTTCTCACTGAGACTTGCAGACACCTAACGATTCCATGCCTCTTAACCTGCCTACAAATAATAGAGATCAACACCTGTCTAAACCGTGTTCATCTGGCAAAAGAGGTGACATTTAGAAGGTGGCAGTGGTGGCTTGGCGGTTAAGGGTATTATGGGTTACTGATCAGTAGGTCGAGGGTTCAAGCCCCAGCACTGCCAAGCTGCCACTGTTCGTCCCTTGAGCAAGGCCCTTAACCCTCACTGCTCCAACGGGCACTGTATCATGGCTCTGACCCCAACTTCGTAAAATGCTGGGGTATGCAAAGAAAAGAATTTCACTGTGCTGTAATGTATATGTGACCAGTAACAACTCATTATCATTATTTAAGAACGCTCCAATAAATGATCAATCGTCCTCAAGAAATAGGTTAAATACAGTATGAGCAATGCTCATCAAGGAAAAAAAAACAGACGCTAGCGTCCGCTCGTTACCTGACGTAAGTCACATTTCAAGTACTACGTCCAGGTCAAGTGGACGTCTAAATGATGAGGAAAAAAAGTCAAAATTGTGGGACACAAACTCGCAATTTTGAGTAAAATATTTTAGAATTGCGAGATATAAAATTTTTACAGTTTTTTTTTCTCCGTAGCAGAAACGGACTTCCATAGTGAACTTGTCCGGGTCCAAAAATACATTTCTTTTTCAAATCCAGATCCAATCGTTGCCATTTGTTACGTAATCGATACCTGGTATGTTTTCTTCGACATCCGAGGCCCAATTTTTTGTTGTAACTATTCACTATTTGCTATTCACTACATTATAGTGAGTTTGTGAAATCCCTTTACAGAAAGTCCTGCTTGGTTTTTTTTTCCCCCTCAAGAAGACTCAGCTCTGCTAGGAGCATGATAATGTAAGCAGCTTTGATGGATGGTGGATGGTTGCAGCTGAATAACATTAAAAACAGAATTCCCACATTCACTGTACGACTGGCAGGACGTAGGCATTTGCATAACAACGGCATGTTCAATAGAAAATGTATAATGTCACGCCTCAGTCTCTGTCATTAGACTCGGAGCTAATCCTCTGGCAGCTGTAGCGGCATGTCGTCGTTTCCTCACTGACGCTTCAGCTTGAATTCCAAAACTATTACCAACAAATTCTACCCCCACCATTTTATTTTCAAACTATATACTGTATATGTGTACTCTAGTGTACATTGTATACCAGCTGATACTGACTTGATTACCATGCTTCTCTGTGTGTTATTAAGCAATATACTACAACTGTTCAATTCTCCATTCTGATTGGTCAGAACATGTTGATTTATTTCCTAAATCAGCAGCTCTGACAGAAGTGCAGCCTTTACTAATGTGCTCATTCTAATACGGTATCGTTTCTATAGTAACGCCTTACACAGATTGGGAGAAACAAAATGTTATATGTAATTGTTTATAGAAAAAAAATATATACATTTTATGGAAGGAGTCTCCAGTGTCAGCACTTTGCAACAAAATCCTAATGGTTTGTCTTTGTTTCTATAGTATCAGCTCACTCACAGTGCCTTGTATTTCCGTCGCTTGACATGATAAACATATTTAAATACGTACTCTTATGATGTGACGTCATCACAACGTTCAGTCAAAGCACTCTTCGATTCATGTGCGTCAAACATGTGTACAGCTAAAAGGTCTCATTTACCAACAAAAATCACTGCCAAACAGAACCGGCCCAGGGCATAAGCGAACTAAGCGACCTCTGAGGGCCACTGTGGCCACCAGGGGACCCACATTATATCAAATGCAATATGTCAAACTCAAGTGTTTCTCTTGAGTAATGAAAATGCTGTACTTATTCAAACAACCAGTGCTTTATTTACCCTTAAGACCAGTGTTTGCGAGCTGTCTACGGTCTTCATTCAAGATGGAGGAGGGGTGGAGCTATGAGGTTTACTAACAGTTTGAGGATCTAATACAGTTACGAGTCACAAGCTCTTTGTCACGGGACATGACGGGACGTGAAGGAAGCAGGCAGGATGCAATCACAGTTGAATGGTGACTTTTATTTATAGTGATGAACGGGAAACCAAAACACAATAAACAAACAACCTGAGCTATGCTCACTTGGCTATGGCTAACGCTAATGCTACGGCTACAGCATAAACATGACATGAAGCGGCGATTCCCAGTAGTCGCCGTCTAGCTTCACATGGTATACATTCCTTCATACATACACGCGTCGATATGTCCATCTGTAGATCTGTTGAACCGTGCCGTGTGGGACATGGCTCACGGTATATATAGACTTCCCAGTCCTTAGCGCCGCAACCGATCACAGCCGCGGGCAACTCCAAGACACACGTGGCCCTTGACGAGGCGAGACAAAGACATGACGTCAACCCGGAAGAGGCCCGCGCATGCGCAATAGTGCTCAACGAGCGCTGTTGCACGGGGGAATCGTGACACTCTTAATAATTATCATTGGCTAAACATTTATAGACCCAGAGACAGACATAAAGGGTGACCAATTGCACTGATTTATGAAAAAAAAAAATGTGTGTGTGTGTGTGTGTGTGTGTATGTA
>JAOUWY010000002.1:26788745-26800503 GCA_025728095.1 Prietella phreatophila
GTGTGTGTGTGTGTGTGTGTGTGTGTGTGTGTGTGTGTGTGTGTGTGTGTGTGTGTGTGAGAGAGAAAGAGAGAGAGCGAGAGAGAAAGTCTGGTCTTGATGGAGTTTAATGGTCCTCCTGGTCTTCCTGCACAGAGGAGCTGGAGTGGATTACGCAGCAGTGTGCACCATTTAAACTCTTATTTCCCCATTAGCCTTGAAGAGTCTGCATCTTACATCACTCTCAGCTACAAATCACAGGCGATCCCGTCCGCATGTGTACTGAAGCACTGTTACAACGACTCTGTGTGCGTGTGTGTGTGTGAGAGAGACAGCGAGATCGTAACGTCTCTATGCATACTTTTGAGTAGTCGTTCTATGCCTTGCGATTCCTCTGACACCATGCCCGAGGTCAGCATCGCTTACATGTCGCTTACTGTTCGTTTCACTGGTCAGGTGAAGGCTCATTTTATTTAGGTTCAGTGATTTACACACAAGAAACATCCCCAGATAATTGACCGTGCTTTAAACTGAATTAAAATGAGGCTAGGTTAATGATGTCAAATATGATAATAAGGAAAGTATGCAAATTCTTTTTAAAAATTGTTGTTGTTAGAATCTTGTATAGTGCTGTGCAGATGAACTCTCAGCTCTGATTGTTCAGAATGTGATGATTAATAATATCCGCTTGATTATCGCATGGGATCAAACCTTCACCCACGGTGACTTTTCAAGTCTAATGCAAATTACAAGCGTCACTGCAACGGCGTCTCCTTCTCTCGCCTTCTTTAATCCTCCTCCGATTATAGCCCAGATTTTTACGCCTAGAATAGACCGAGCCCATTTCGTGAGCATATAACGCACAGACCTGGTGTTTACGCTACACTGTTTACAGGTCCTGTTCAAACGTCCTGTTCCCCCGTCTCGTCTTGTCTCGACCTTCCTGAGGATTATTAATCGTGGCTACATCATGGGGCTGTGACATCGGTATGCCGATGAACCGAGTAGCTGCATGGTGAAATAAACGTACACATGGGCTGTCCCTGACCATGGTGATGCTCGGGGCATGAGCAGGTTCAGTGCTCAATAGGTTTGTAGATCAGATCAGATCAGATAGTGTCTGCTCCAGCACTGAGGAAGAAAGCAAGGGAAAAGTCACTATATCACTCGCTCTATACGATACACATCCTTATACCCTAGTGCTGCTACAGTCCTGAATCTGGGTAAGAAAGTGTTCAGTAGTTTCCTATAACAGCAGCTCGGAGAGTCATGTTTCAGGAACTTGTATGATAGGATTGGAACAAAATTATTATTATTATAAATTTTTTTACAATGTCTTTGCATGCTGTAGCGTTACAATTTCCCTTCACTGGAACTAAGAGGCCTAAACCTGTTCCAGCATGATACAAAGTACACATAGCCATCTCCATGAAGACGTGGTGTGTGAAGGTTGGAAGAACTCGAGTGTCCTGCACAGATCCCTGAACTCAATCCCACTGAACACTTTGGGATGAACTGGAACTGGAGCCTCCTCAACATCAACATCAGCACCTGATGTCTCATCCTCACTAACGCGCTTGTAGCTGAATGAACACACATCTCACCAGTCACCCCCCAAAGGTCTAGTAGAAAGCCTTCGCAGAAGACTGGAGAGCATTATGACACCAAATGGGGAATGCATCTGGAACGGGACGTTCAACAAGTTCACATGGGTGTGATGGTCGGGTGTCCACATACTTTTGGCCACATCACGTATTTAATTTGGATCTGTATCCGTTTTTAATTAGGATGCATAATCTATTCTTATAACCACGGGGCTGTTTAATACTTGATTCTGAGTGGCTGACAGACGTTCTGAGCTAAAAGAGTTCCGGTCAGGTCTTGACGAGCTCGCATCAGTTCGCCAAGTTAACTGAAATAACGGAAAAGTGAGCCTACTGCCCACCACAGCACACACATTTCACAACAAACAAAACTAATAATTGAATTGAATAGAATTGAATTGAATTATCCATCCATCCATCCATCCATCCATCCATCTTCTACTGTTTATTCCTTCTTCAGAGTCGCGGTGAATTGAATTATCAGAAAAATAATTTACTGCAGTATTAAAAAAAATGAGAAACCCTGTGAATAAGTAGGCCTATCGATATTTATTTATTTATTTGTTCTGATGTTATATTATCAGCATGAAACGAGAAAAAAACTGTGATCTCTCGCTCTTTCCCACCCACTCTCAAATAACTGCATATCAGTGGCTCAGGCCTCATGTGTAGTTTTCAAATGACGTGGAGATGGGATGCGTAAGAAATGAGTTCCACACACAGGAGTGTTTTAAGTTCAAAAAACCTGACAAATGTCTTGAAATAAAAACATATCTGCATATAATGCCATAATGGTATAGTGGCAAAATCTGAGCTTCTCATCATCGCAGCCTGCCTTTCAATCAACCACGACCTCACCGTGCAGCTCGGCTCAAGTGTGGTCGAGTGTGCTCGAGTGTAGTATAGCCGGTTACCAAACAGGCTATACTACTACTAGTGCAGGCTCTTGTTATCTCAAAACTCTCGGGCCTCCTGGCCAGCTCCATCAAACCCCTTCAGGTGATTCAGAATGCAGCAGCACTCAGCACTCTTCAACCAGCCCAAAAGGACCCATGTCACACCCCCTTCATCTCCCTCCACTGGCTTCCAGATGTGGAGTGCCCACATCAAACTCAAGGCCTTGATGCTCAGGTACAAGATCTTGTCTGGATTAGCACCTCCTACCTCAGCTCTCTCCTCCTCAAGGTTTACGTTCCCTCACGCAATCTGCCATCGGTTAATGAACGATGCTTAATAGTACCTACTCAGCGTGGCTCAAAAGCCCTTTCCAGAACCTTCACACTAAGTATCCGTCAGTGGTGGAATGACCCGTAACGTAAAGCATTAGAACTCATTCAACTATATTTGTTTTACTACCAGATAACTTATAAAATGCGAATGTTTAAGAATTTAAATTCACAAGCCCGATTTTAAGCCTGTCTGAGCCTCAGCGAGTAGTTCTTCTCACCTCTAACTTTAAACCGAAAGTTTTCACTTTGGTCACACGTCATAAAATGAACCTCATGAATAATTAGCAACCCTCTGCCCACTCGTGGTTGTGCTGTCTTTCTTTTGTGTGAAACACCCCTCATTAAAACTGTTCAGCATGAGCGCAGACAGTTCATCTCTGTAAAATGTTACGCCTACACATGAAAGTTTAGCATATGTTCCTGAACATCTGGATGCTTAAGTCAAATCCCTGGATGCCAAAGAGCCACTGTCGGCTCCTTAACCCTCACCTGATCATCTCTAAGCTTACACTGGACTCTGTATTTCTCATAAATAACAGCTTTTTACACAAATGACCGAAAGCACTGGGATATTACAGGCACTGACAGTGGAATCACAACACAAGAGGGTTTTTATGGTGGTAAATGGCGCACTTGTATAGCGCTTTTATCCAAAGTGCTTTACACTGTCTCATTCACCCATTCACACACAACACTGGTAGCAGAGCTGCCATGCAAGGCACTAACTTGCCATCGGGAGCGCCTTGGGGTTCAGTGTCTTGCCCAAGGACACTTTGATATGTGGGGTCATGTGGGCCGAGAATCGAACCGCCAACCCTACGATTAGTGGACAACCCACTCTACCACCTGATCCACAGCCGCCCCCTTTATGATACACTATTATTCCCATCCTTCACTGGTTTATATCCATTTCATTAAAAAAAACAACAACAAGATAAACCAGTTGTGCTTCGGCTTTGCGCTAGTTAATATGCACTTCCCTCCTCGCTCTCAGTGCTCGCTCTATAAAAATTTTTTATTTCTCACCAAAAACAAAGTCCCTTTTGAATCCCTTTTGTCTACACTATAATAAGAACCTGAAAGAAGAATGGAGGCATGGGAATTGAGGTGAGATAACAGGAAGGCATGTTGAGAGAGAGAGAGAGAGAGAGAGAGAGAGAGAGAGAGAGAGAGAAAGAGAGAGAAAGAGAAAGACGTGAACACCTTCAGTAGCCACAGAGGAGTTCAAACTGATGATCATCCGTTATTGAATCCAATTCGATTTCACTTCCTGGTTAATTATGATTAGGAAGCCTAAAATCGATAGCATGTTCCAAGCTAGACTGATCAGTAGAATACTGTGACCAATACCCATTCAAATTTTTTTTTTTAAGCCCTTGTCATGTAATTTAACATAATGGAGGTTAGGATGGATGCAAGTGCAGATAAGAGCTTTTAATAAAGAGAGGCAGGCAGACAAATCCAAATCATGAGACAACAGCGTGGTCAAAAAAACAGGCATAAATGAGGCAAAGCAATAATAGAGATCAAAGGACATGAATCAAAAACGAGAAACCGGGTACAAACACTCGGTATGGTTATAATACTCAATACTTCGCAAAAGTGAAAGTCATTTTAAACAATGGTGTGAGATTGTCTCCAATTGTGCGTGATTAGAATGAATGAGTGTTTTGGGAATTGCGGTCCATGGCGGCCATGTTTGTAGGCCGCAGTGCAGGATAGGAAATGTAGTCACTGGTTTGCTGTGATGTGACAATAACAAGTCCACCAATCCAGCACTTTGAGCTATTACTATAAGACAAAGGCTCTGTAGCCCCTCGTTTGTTGCTTAAAAGGCGAAAAATTAAATAGTGTTACTGTTTTTTTCCCCTAAAACATGTCAAGCCCAGTGTGACCCAAAAAAGCGAAACACTACATACAAGCTAAACAATCCATGTTTCCTAAATCAGTGTTCCTCTATATTTTCCAAAATGCTAAATATAATAACCCAAATTTTTTACCAATAAGCTAAACCCTAACTTGAGTGCTAATTGTATACAAGCTGAATAGCCAAATTTCTACATTTCACAGTTATATTCCCAATTGAATACAGGATAAATAACCTGATTACTGTACATTATAAAAGAGTAAAAACGAGTAAAAAAAAAAGAGAGAGATGCAGTACCTTGCATAACCTTGAATATTTATGTGAAATTAAGTATAATTATTTGGGACTAGAATCAACGTTGTCTGCAATTACACCTGCAGTCAAGTCTTCTGAGCTTTGCACATCAGGATACTCATATTTTAAGCCAGATTTCCTGGTGCAATTTCTTAAGCTCTGTCAGCTTGGATGATGAAGAGCAATTTAGAAACGTCTTGCCACAAACATTCGCTCGTATTGACGTACCCAGTGTAGCTTTGGCACTACACTCAGTGTTGATGGAAGGTCAACCTCCACCCTAGTCTCAAGGCTCTTGCAGACTGGAAAAGGGATTTCTTTTAGAAATGAATGCCCTGTGTTTGGGCCCATAATCCATCTAGACCTCAAACCTGACCAGTGTTCCAGTCCCTGATAATAAAAAAAAAGCAGGTGTTGATGATGCTAGCATGACTATGCTTCGCTGTGGCCATGGTGCTCACAGGGTGACAAGGATTGTTTTGTTTTTTGTTCTCGTCAGACCTTTCCACATGTTTGCTGAGTCAGTCTGGATTTTCTATTGGGATTTCATACGGCTTTTTTTCTTCCAATAATGGCAATTCAGTTCTAGGGTGTAACATTACAAAATATATAGTTTTTAAATTTCAATTGGAGTTAATGCATACTCAAGGCACTGTAAATATATCTGGAATACAAGCTTACAACTGGAATACAAGCTTTGTAGTTTGCCATTTTAGCACTTTACCCAACTCCAAATCACATACCCGCATGGACATGAGGCTGTGTTGAGTTCCGGGAGGTCGCATATCCCACAATGCTTTCTGTCTTGTGGCCTGTGTGCTCATTAAACCACTTAGCATGACTTTCTTTTCCTGTCAATCAAGCTGAGTGGGCATTCTCCTTGGACTGGGGATAAATATGCATCACGGTGAGAAGCTGCCAGGACGGATAATATTTGACATTGTCCTCATCACTAAAGCCATCACTAGTGCATTAGCATGTCAGAGTTCAGTGACGAATAGAATCAATAGATTATAGAGAAGCAAAAACAGACAGACAATCCAAGGCCGACGTGCCCTGATCCTTCAGTGCTGACTTTAATTAGAATGCACTGCTCTTGTCAATCACATCGCTCGGCTGATTGAAGTCGCGAGGATTACAGGACGGTTATTAGCAAACTTCTTAGAAGATTAGAAAGTGCTCCTTTAACCTTTTAAGCTATATCACTTTTTGTGATTTGGTGCGCTAGAAAGTTATGACTTTGAAATCTGAAACAAAAAGAGAGTTTATGTCTGTTTACATTCCCACGTATCAGATAAAATCCCCAATCACGGGAAATGCTTCTGGGTGTCTGGGGTAAAATTTTTTTACTTATTTACTTTATGATAAAATAACATATTTGACCAAAATGACATTTTATTTAGGCTACTTTTCTAATCTTGAGTTGGCTATCCTGTACAGATCATGACCTACGGTGGTAAATAGAGCCAGTCTGCCTAAAAACATCTAATTGCTAGTGTTCCTTCATGTAGTAAGCATCACACTTTGATCAAGTTGTTGGACTAGTGAAATGGACATATCTCTCTCCAATCAATCAGTCTATACAGGATTTCGCAAAGGTTTTTTTTTTGTGATTGTTGTGGCCAAAAATGCTTTATTTTGCTTGAATTTGATTTTTATTTTTTAAATTGGAATTCAACTTGAAGATACAATTGTATGAAAAAGTATCACACAGTCTTTCGCAGTGATATTTGTTGGTAAACGAGACCTTTTAGCGGTACTCGTTATGACGTCGCAAGACGCGTTTCTGCCCGGATCTGCAAAAAATCCAAGGTCATTTTGAAAAATGTCAAGCTCTTCCGAATATTGTGGAGTTCGCATGATTCTGCGTAAAATTTCTCCGATCGCGAAATCGCTAAAAATCCAGGAGGGACTGATCAATCCAGTTTGTAATGATAATGAGTCTTTATTGGTCACATCTACAGTAGAGCACAGTGAAATTGTTGTCTTCGCATAACCCAGCCTGTCAAGAAGCTGGAGTCAGAGCGCGGGGCCAGAGCGCAGGGTCAGCCATGGTACGGTGCCCCCGGAGCAGAGAGGGTTAAGGGTCTTGCTCTAATAGTTGTTGAAAGGTCTAAAGTATTCCTGTGCCATCACAGCATTGTCAAAACGTAGAAGAGCGTGCTATAGACAACGGGTTTTAAAAAAGTTTGCGCACCGAAGACTTTTACTTCAGGTGATGAGACCGAGACTGACACGAATGACTCTGAGAATCAAAGAGAGAACTCATTTCATGTTGTAAACATATAATTATTTACAATATAACTACAGTATGTTTCCATTCATTTGTTTTTATGACGAATTTTAGGATAAATTCCTTCATGCGCATCAAAAAAAGTCACATGACTTTTGGCTCAGAAAAGCGTTTTTTTTCAGTAATGGCTCTTGGAGATGACATTATAAATGTAAAGGTACGCGCGGCGTCTTTCAGATTTAGAAGTTTCTTTTTTGCCGCATTTTTGGGAGTAAACATTTCAGTTTAGTCTTCAGATTTACAAGAATATGCCAAAATCTGACCACATGAAGGGTTTTTGCAGGTTTCCTACACTATTTTTTCCACTCGCTTCACCTTAATAACACACCTATCCTGTCAGGTGGAGGTGCCAGCAGTGTGTCAGGGTTAGCAAACTCTTACACTGATGGGATTCAGTTCAGCTTCAGTTCATGGTGTCTATTCTGCTGCGTCACCTCCTGTTCCAAATAATCCCACAAGTTTAATATAGGATTGCAGACAATTGATTTCCCAAGCTGGGATTTGTATCTCAGAATCCCATCAAACTGATCGTAAAAAAAAACAACAAAACTATTTGACCATACACATCCTAGTTGTCATCTCTAGAGCGTTGTGTATAGTGTTTTGTTCTGCTTGGAAATGAGCAGAGTCTGAAGAGTGACAGGGTTTTTTTTTCTTCTGTTTTTAGTGCTAGAACGTTACATTCATATCCTACATTTCTCTGATCAACTGGAGGCTACAGCCTGGAGATTGCTGAGGATGGTACAGCTTGAAGTACCATGGAAATGGGTTTGGACATCAATTCCACATGGACATTCTCGTTGTTGCTGCTGGGACTACGGTTGCAGCGATGTCCATGGAACTGCAATTACCACATGCAGATTTACACTCAGGTCTCCTTTAGTGAACAGTGGACTAGTTCAACAAAGACTTCATGTACAAACCATAATGTACAAACCATAATGACCTTTCTTTTACTTTCACACTATCCGTTGTTACCCAGATGAGGTTCCCTTCTGAGTCTGGTTCCTCTGAAGGTTTCTTCCTCATGTCATCTTAGAGAGTTTTTCCTCACCTCCATCACCACCGGCTCGCTCAACAGAGATAAATTCACACGCTTAAAATCTTTATCCTTTGTTTATATATTTCTGTAACACTGCTTTGAGACAATGTTCTTTTACTTTCACACTATCCGTCGTTACCCAGATGAGGTTCCCTTCTGAGTCTGGTTCTTCTCAAGGTTTCTTCCTCATATCATCTTAGAGAGTTTTTCTGTAACACTGCTTTGAGACAATGTCCACTGTTAAAAATAAGACTGAATTTAATTGAATATCCAACAGACATTGACAAGACACTGCTATTATTGGATACAATGATTTTTTTTTCAGTATCTGAAAGACTCATGTTCAAAACTGAACACATTTGAAGATTACATTTTTGTCTTTATATATCTATGATTTACATTCATTGGTAATTCCTTTAAATGTAATTTATTTAATCATTTCAATTATTTCCTTATTAATAATTGTTAATTGAATTGCTTTAAAAGTTTGACTGGATGCACAACACTAAGCGTCCTGCATGACAGAAGAAGTGAACATATCGTCTCTTCGTTATGTTGTCTCTTCAGCTGTTTACAACTGGCCGATTCCTACTGCCTTTAAAGATCTGACGTGAAAATTACACTCAGCAATTTTCTAGTCAAGCCCTTTTCAAAAGCATACGCAGAGTCAGTCAGTCAGCATGAGCTTTTATGGACTGGATTTATAACGTTCGGCTTCATTTTCTGTCATATGAACTCAACTCAATCTTTACTTTTGCAAAATGAGTAAAAAAATGTCACACTCCCAGCAGAAATGTGGGGGGATCGAGGGGGGGAGGGGAGGGGGGGTATAATCAGGCATAATAATCTGTCAATAACTATCTGGCAACGTTCAAAGAGAACAGTAATGAATTATTAATGTGTTCAGTGAATGTGAACAGCAAAGTCAGTCATACGAAACGAGGAAATCATAAAATCGAACGAATTGGGTTTTATAGACAAATAATTATTGATGGAAGTCATAAATGAGCTATAGATTTTACATTTGTATTATAATATCCTCTGCACATTTGACCATTTTTTGGCTCCGTTCACATTGCAAGCCTAAATCCTGAAGTCCAATTTATTCCTCAAGTCCTCAAAACTATTTTTTATGGGGAGGGGATGACGGGGACGACATCATCAATGTGACCATTATTCAAGTCAAGTCACGTTTATTTATACACACTGAGGAAATTCCCTCGTTACAGCAACTCAATTACACAAAAAAAAACAAATAGAAAAGAAATCACATAAAATAGGAATATAATTTTTTTTTTAAGTCTAAAAAATATACACACTAGGAGACACAATATACACACAATTTGATCATTTATTAAAGAATGATACACCATAATTTTAATCATTTATGTTACATTTTTACATTTAGTGTTGTGGGATGTCCACGAAACAAGTTCCTTTGGTACTTGGACCCCTAACAAGTGCATTTATATATATGAAAAGCTTCTGAAAAATCCGTAAAGCTGCACTACTGTCAGAGCTTCTGTTATAGAAAAGTAACCAACACCTTCTGATCGATCGGATTTGAGAATTCAGCAGTGCCGTAATATAAAATTGCGGCAATAAAGCCAGAAAACAATGCTCAAGTATAATATATGTCTATATATATAGACAAGTCCCCTGGAGCCAATCCCAGGGGACTTGGGGTACAATGATGTCGCAGGGCACACATACATACTCACATCCATTCATACACTATGGACAATTTGGAAATTCCAATCAGCCTACAACACTACTTTGGACTGGAGGAGGACACCGGAGTACCCGGAGGAATCCCACGAAGCACGAGGAGAACACGCAAAATCCGCGCATACAGAGAAAAGGCAAGAATCGAAACCCCAACCCTGGAGGTACGAGGCAAACGTAGCAAAATAACAAACTTGAGTGCTTCTTGTTTAACATAATTAAATACATCTTTTAAACACGCTAACCAATTCGTTCTCTCTGGAAGCATAACGAATAAAGCAGCTCCTTTGCTTCAGCCACTGTCATTCATTTTGAACCATCCATCCATCCATCTTCTGTACCGCTTACTCCCTTTCAGGGTCACGGGGAAACCTGGAGCCTATCACGGGGAGCATCGGCACAAGGCGGGGTACACCCTGGCCAGGGTGCCAATCCATTGCAGAGCACAATCAGATACACACTCACACAAACTGAAGCACCCAGAGGTTGCCACCGTGCGCCCTTAATGTTGAACCAAAATTTGATGCACAAACAAGATCACAGAAGAGTCGACTTTTGGACACTTTTCTGGTCACGAGACTCGGCTGCTCTTCTGAACACTTAAGCAACGTTTATGACGGGCAAGCAAACAAAAATGTGCACACTTCTGTGCACGCTCTGATCCTGTGGTGAACAACTTGAAGTGGTCTAGATATTAGACCGTCATCTGGAGTGTGTGTTTGTCTGGCTGTGGTGTTTTAAAGTGCACTCTTTAACCAGTGACATATTAGTGTGTTTGACATTTACTGCTCAACACTCTAAATTACCCAGCTTGCTTTACACCAGGGTGGAGGCTGGAGAGACGCATGGCAGGAGAGAGCATGTTGAGGGGTGATGCATGGAACAAGATTTATACATCATTAAAGCACGCATTAAGGGCAAAACAGGAAAGTTCACAGAAAAAACACACGCTCAGAAAACTGAGGATGAATACACTATCTGGTCCACAATCTGTCCACTACCATAGACTCTTCATTAAATCAGTTACAAATTATTCAAAAGACAACACTTAATGTTAATGCATATTTATCGGTTGGACATATTTACAGACACAGAGGTCTGTTGATAATCTTTTTGTTAACTGATTATACGAATTAGTCAAGGTGCTTTTTTCTCCACTGAGCGTTAGAATTGGTCAGGGGCAGAGGTAGCTGAGCGGTTATGTTGGATTACTGCTCGGAAGGTCGTGAGTTCAAATCCCAGGACTGCCGAGCTGTCAATGCTGGGCCCCTGAGCAATAAATGTAAGTCACTCTGGATAAGGACGTCTACTAAATGCCGTAAATGTCAAAGCACTGATATTTATCTTCTCAGAGTAAAAACACTGGTCAAGGAGCTGATCTTTATCTCCTCAGAGTAAAAGCATTGGTCAAGGTGCTCATGTTTATCTCCTCAGAGTAAAAACACTGGTCAAGGTGCTGATCTTTATCTCCTCAGAGTAAAAGAACTGGTCAAGGTGCTGATCTTTATCTCCTCAGAGTAAAAGCACTGGTCAAGGTGCTGATCTGTATCTCTTCAGAGTAAAAACACTGGTCAAGGTGCTGATCTTTATCTCCTCAGAGTAAAAACACTGGTCAAGGTGCTGATCTTTATCTCCTTAGAGTAAAAGAACTGGTCAAGGTGCTGATCTTTATCTCCTCAGAGTAAAAACACTGGTCAAGGTGCTGATCTTTATCTCCTTAGAGTA
>JAOUWY010000002.1:26823718-26837020 GCA_025728095.1 Prietella phreatophila
GTACATTCTGGGCAACTGAAATGTGGCAGCAGACATCCTGTTGAGGCAGGGGCTGATGCCCAGGGATTGGATTGGGCTGAGGCTCCATCCTCAGTGGTGGAGTCCATATGGCAGAGGTTCGGCTAATCAGAAGTGGATGTGTTCGCCTCTGAGGAGACAACACCAGTGGTTCGCCCTCACTCCTCCTGCACCATTGGGGCTGGACGCCATGGTGCACACACTTTTCACTGATTGTGGGGAGTTCTAGCGAAAGTTCTCCAAGATCGTCTATGTCTGCTGCTAAAAGCACCTTATTGGCAAGCTTGAATATGGTTCTCAGATATAAAATCCCTGCTAGACAGCACTCCTTGGGAGATTCCTGTTCCTACTGTCTCAAGCCGGAGGGCTGATTGATCACCCTCCTATGGAAACCGTGGGTTTGGCCCCTGATGAGCACAGCTCTCATGGTGTGTTGAAGGTCAGCTAAACCCAGTGAACTGCGCAATAGCTATAGTCCTGTAGTTCTTACAAGGACATTTCTTAGAGGAGTTGGCTCCTTCTACAATCAGGGTCTACGTGGCCGCCATTTCAGCCAGCCACACACCTACCTACTCTGTGGGGCAACATCCTCTAACTTCGATGTTTATGCGTACTGTCAGGTGGCTGAGGCCCATCTGCTGACCATGCATACCTTCTGTCAGGTGCCCTATTTGAGCCCTTAGAGTCAGCCTCTGAAAAGCTTCTGACTCTAAACGTAGCTATTCCTCTGGCACTGACTTCTCTCAAGCGAGTAGAAGATCTACAAGCTCTCTGGCCAGTACCAGCCTTGACTTTGCTACTGAATTAACCAAGGCCTTTTATATATCCTAGGCTGAATTATATTCCTAAAGTGCCTACGCCTTTTGCCCAGTCAGTAGTGTTGCAGACTTTCTGCCCTCCTCCGTTCCGCACACCGGAACAAGAGAAACTGCAGCTACTGTGCAAAGTAAGGGCTCTCTGTACTTGCGTCCACCACTCTGGCCAGTGGTGTAAGTCGGAGCAGCTGCTGTTCTGCTTTTGTGATGACAGGAGAGGTGATGCTACGTTGAGGCAGCGCATATCTAATTGGACAGTGGAAGCAATCTCTATCACTTATAAGGCACGTGGTCTCACTCTGCCTCTGGGCATAAGGGCTCATTCCACTAGTGGGGTCACTAAGGGGGTGAACCATAACAGAATGTGTTTTCAGCAGCAGGGTGGTCTACGCGGTACACATTAATTCAATATTACAGTCTGGATATACATTCCGCCCCGGTCTTCATTGTCTTTCAATGACCCTCGGGCTTGTATCTTTCTGAACAGTCCATACCCTCAGTAAGGCGGAGTGGGTATTCTCATTCCCACATCAGGAAGCTCACACAACGTTCAGTTCCCTTTGAAAGGGAACATCTAGGTTACGCATGTAACCCTGTTCCCTGAGAAGGCAACGAGATGTTGCGTAGCTTTGTCATATTGGGGCATACCTGTGAAATGCATCTTCACTACAGATACAATAGGCTGAAGGCACGGTTCAGAGGTGCCGTCTTTATTTAGAACTTGATTGGGTAGATGGTAAGAGACAGAAATACTTTTCAGGTAGTATTTATTTTGAAAGTCTGTGAAACCGTGACACTAACAACACTATCAGAGCATTAGAACCACATGTTACTGAACTGCATGCATATTTTACTTTTATTTTTGGATGTATGCAACAGACACAGTGACTGAACACAGTAGTGCATAGCAGCCATTTTGTGTTCATGTACTTGTAAGCAAATTATATATATTTGGCCTGGAGTGCCTTATTGAAACAGCTGCTCACTTCATCATCATCATCATCATCATCATCAACATCATCATATCAGTACAATTACAAACACCACCATATAAACACACTCGCATCCCAAAGCTGTAAAGCAACAGTAAAAAGACCTGTATGAAAGAACGAAGACAGTTAGAGAGTTAGTGTTAGTCCACGGCCAAATGCATTGCTGATTCTGGCATAGATTAGCATAGCCTGTAAAGAATTGATGTTATCACTAAAACAGGCTATACTAATTAAAGCCAGAATCATCAATCATCAAAGATCTTCAGGAAGCTGCACTGGAAAAAAAAATTAAAGGCATTAGTAGACAGACGGCTGAAAAGCGATGATGCCGTTATTGAATAATAAGTGAGTTATCTAGAAACAAGACGGCGATTCATCACTCACAACTCCAAGGACTGAAAGTAAGCATGGCTTACTTTTTTCCACCTCACACATTAATGGCTAAAAATGATCGTCACAATTCCTTTACTTCATAGTGAAATCAAGAGTATTTATGACAATTATTTAGGAATCAAGTCATTGTATTCCACTTTATCATCTTAAATCATCAGTAAACATCCACATTTATCACACTTATATACGCTTTAAATCAAAATGAGGAAATAACACAGTCAGTACACGTTTCTGAAAAATAACAGGCCGTGTCTGTATTTTTATAACACTGCCTGGATGTTAGATTGTATTTCTTGAATGTTTAATTTCACTTCCTTTCCCATGTGAAGTAATTTTTTAATTATTTACTACACTGTGATCATAATTTCAGATAGTACACTATGCAAGTGGAAAGTGCATGGAATTACAACTAATACTCTATGGACAGGTGAATCACGCAGGATTTTACAACACATTCTCAGACAAATGATAAAGAATGATAAAGAAGGCCAGCAGTCACTTGAAAGGAGTTGCAGGACGATCTGAAAGCAGCATGAACAACAGTTACATATAAGATAACAAGCAACAAGCTGCATCACAATCATCTCCATTGCTACAGCATCCTTACAAGGTTCCCAGACCACCTAAGCTCAATTGAGAGGAGCGACTGTTGTCACCAACCCTGTTCCTGGACATCTCCAAACATAATCGTTCCCACCTGACCATATAGTCATTGCCTTAAGAATTTCTTGATGAACGTAAGAAGGTGTGTTAAATTTTGGATGGAGATGAAACCTACAGGAAGATAGATTTCAAAAAAGGAGGTTGGTGACCACTGTCCTAGGCTTTCCAACAACCCTGCTGAGGAACCCTATTTCTACCTCCTGCACTCATGATAATTTTTTGCCATATTCCCAATTTAATTTTCCAGTCCAGTTGTTCTTCCTCACTGTAAATTTTTCAATGCTACTCTGGGCATGCTTTCTTGTGATTCTAATTTCAGAGCACATCCTTGAACAATCAATTTTGTCACTATTACCATGACAACACTCACCTTTATTATGCCGCAGGTTTGTTAGCTTCAGAATGAAGCTCGCATTGTTTGACCTATTATATCTCAGCTTGAAGCCATGTTCAGAAGGGTTTCTGCGTCCCCATATTACAATCCCATCATTCCATGATCCTCCTTCTAAACTTTCAAGATGGAGAACATAAGCAGGGGGTGTACTGACTTTGTAAAACATAAAGTACATGTCACTATAAAGTGCATCAGTAAACCCAGAGGCCGGAGATCTTCATAACAGGCTCCAGTACCTCAGTGTCCTGCCATGTCAAGAGGGAACTTCGGGACATGAGTAATGGCTGGCTGTTGCTCACTGACTCTCTCTATGCGGGCATGGCGTACTGTACCTCCAACCTGGCTGGACATTCATTCTCAACTAAGTGCTCTGGAAGCTTAAGCACTTTTATTTATTTATTTATTTATTTTTGTCTCCAGTGCTCCAGGATAAAATTGACAGCATTTTTGGCAGACGCCCTTATCCAGAGTGACTTACAATTTTTTCATTTGCACAAGTTGCTCAAGGTGGTGCTGGGATTTAAGCGCATGACCTTCCGATCAGAGGTTCAACATCTTAATCACTGACCAACCACTTCCTCTAAAGATTAAACATGGTTCCACTCTTGAGCAGAGCACAGGTCACAAAAAACACACCTATGTTCCATGAACTAGCAGCCATCTTTGCATTATGCACTATTTGGTCTTTTCCGGAACAAACATAAAATATATTTTGCATAGCACATTCGTCTGAGCAGCAATGCTTTCCCAAATCCAAAAGCCAATATACACAAAAATAAATGTATTGCTGTAGAAATGAAGTAAATAATTGATCGTATTGTCGTCAATTTGTTAACCTAGTTTATACTATATATCACAATATATACGCTATATCTGGTATCGGAAAAAATCCTTGAATAATCATTATATGATTTTTTTTTTTTTTTTTTTAGTCATAGTCATATCGCCCACCCCTAATAAAAAAAATACAATCATGGTCAAATTACTGCGATACACAAGAAATAAAACCCTTTGGGATACACTGTTGTTGAAAAATAGCACTTGATGTTTTATTCATTACATAATTCATAAAAGTTACCAAATTTTACCAAACTAAGCTCACCAATACTGCAGTACATTGTCTACGACATTACTGAGACCAACAATTGTGACTGGAATTAAAATATAATAAAAAATACCGCCCTATTTCCTTATTTTCCAGACAAAATGGCAGCCTTGTGTCTGATATTTAACCAGAACATCTCCCAATATAAAGTATTTAGGCTGCACATAAATCATATTTTGCTCATTCACTGCCTTATAAGTCCATACAGAAGAGAGGAACCGGAAGAGCTGTGATTGGTAAAGAGCTATCAATTTATTCATATTCATTGCAAAATGTTTTTTTTTTAAACCTCATATTGTAAAATGTTAAGGCAATATGGAGGGCAATATGAATTGTACAAATTTTTCATGCAAACACCTTGTTCCAATAGGCAATATACTGCAATACTCAACATGCATTACATTATCATCATGTACATTTCACAGTACTGGCACTACCACCTTCCATTTGATGTGATATTGTATGAATCCAAATGAAATTCTGAAATATAAAAGCTGCACCTGTTATAGACACTTGTCTAGTCTAAAGTCTCATATTCGTGCACGTTTTTGAAATAAACGGTCCAGATGCTCTTATTTACAGATGAGAGAATTACATTTGGTTAAAATGCCCTCTCTACAGGTTAACTGCAGCTCATTACGGGGATCGAAGCATCACAATACAGTCACACACACAATTGCGAATCAGATGAGACAACCTGAAATAATTTTAGACAATTAAGTTCAAAGTGAGGTTGAAAGGTTGATTATGCTGATGCAATGAAAGAGAAAAAAAAATGAGTGTAGGAAGAAAGTGTCTGGTCAAAAGTCTTCTCAGAACTTTTAAGACATTTGTAGTAACGACATCATTTCCCACCTTTGCATGTTCGATGTTTGCTGGCTCAAAGCACGTAAAGCTTATAAAAAGCTTCTTTAAGTGCACTTTTGCACTTACAGGCTATTGGTTCTGTTCTACTGTGGTGAACTTCAAACATTCGAGCAACATTTTAGACTGAAATTCTGGCAGAGCAACAACAGCAGACAACAGCAAGTAACTTAGCAACAAGCTAACGGGTTAATACTAGTGATGACGCAAATGTTGATGATTACCTTCTCAAAACAGTGATCAGTATTGTCAGTGTTACATTTCTGTACTGTAGTGTGTAAAGGTTATCATGTTCACCTCACACACAAAAGCTGCCTGGTTCAAAACCGGGCAGAAAGAGTAGGGCAATGGATTAACTCTGATTAGCTCTGATAAGAGTTACTGATCAGAAGGTCGGAGGTTCAAGTTGGCCCATTGCTACCTTGAGCAAGGCCTTTAAACCTCTCTGCTCCAGGGGGCGCTGTATGATGGCTGACCCTGCACTCTCACCCCAACTTCCTAACATGCTGTAATGTATACGTGAGAAATAAAGGCTTCTTCTTCTTCCCATTGTGTACTCCCACCCCCAGGTTTCTATACAATACATCCATCCATCCATCTTCTGTACCGCTTATTCCTTTTCAGGGTCATGGGGAACCTGGAGCCTATCCCGGGGAGCATCGGGCACTAGGCAGGGTACACCCTGGACAGGGTGCCAGTCCATCGCATGTGCACAATCACATACACACTCACACACCCATTCATACACTACAGACACTTTTAGAAACACCAATCAGCCTACCACGCATGTCTTTGGACTGGGGGAGGAAACCGGAATACCCGAAGGAAACCCCCACAGCACAGGGAGAACACGCAAACTCTGCACATACATGGAAATCGAATCCTGGACCCTGGAGGTGTGAGGCAAAAGTGCTAACCACTAAGCCACCGGATTTCTATACAAGGGGTCAGAAATGCGAATGCAAAGGGAATTGTGAATTCATTTGGAAGTGAAATAGCAAAACGAGCACATTCCCACTATTTCCATAGGACAGGCTTATAACTCATGAGGCATGGGAAATACATCCATTTGAAATTTGGCAGACATTGTACCTTTATGTCAACGCAAACACAAGCACAATTTGCGTTAGAATGGTAGCACAATTCATGCGTCCACAAATAGAAAAACGCAAACTTGAATACAATCAGTTTTGAAAAAAAATACTCCCATGGTTTTTGGTGGCTTTTACCTGGTGTAGGAGGGAATTACATATGCAATTGCAACTTCACGCAGCTAATAAATCACGGGTGTCGCAGGTCGTTTAACTCAACATTTAACCAAATAGCTGCCATGAAAATCTCACGTGGGTGTTCATTCACTTGTTGAACGCTAATCGTGCTCTTTAGAACTTTAGTGAGCTGAATTTTAAATCTGCATTAGCTGATTAGCTAAGTGCATTAGCTAGCTACACTGGTTACCATTAATCGATTAGGGCTGCAGTCGGTTTGGTTTGACTTTTCAAAAAAGCACTTCTGTACAGCTGAAAGTACAGTATGATTTCGTCTTCACTGCATCAGAATCACCAGTGAACGGCTGACCGTTAAGACCAACAGATTGTTTTATCTTCACTCACCTACTGTAGCGTTGTCTGTAGATAATGTTTCACCACCCCTTGCGAGAGTGTTGTTTCCTCCTCATGCTGATGTTTCATGTTTAAGATGTTTTAACAGGTTACTAGCATCGTAAGGAGATGCTATTGTACCTTGTGACATTTTCAAAGGGCACGGTTTGCAGTCTGCTTTGCTTTGACTGCCGACCTTAACTAGACTGCTGTCGTTCCGTGTCATCTCATTTCCATAACAACGCACCGTGAGTTTTATTAAATTGTATTACATTCTCACTGGGTTTGATTGAGGTTTAAATCGTGGGAAAATGAACATGGTCTATGAATGGTAATCTATAGCATCAATAGGTTAATGATTATATCACTTTTTGGGTTTTTTTTTGGCGCTTCACATATTTGCATTTATCCAACAAAACCATTCTCACTCTTTTTTAATTATTATTATTATTATTATTATTATTATTATTATTATATGAATTCGTTGGTATATGACACACTCGGGTTGACAATGACTGAACAATGGCATTTAAAAAGACCTCTTAGACTCAGATTAAACGTAAATAAATAAATAAACAAACAGCATCAATCAGAATAATATATAATATAATCTGCTGTCATTTTCGCCATTCCACTACGTGCTATAATTTTCAAACACAATAAGTGATATACATTAAATATAGCTGAGGATGTTCATCATGATCAGTATTTATGATAATTGGCGTTCGATTTGAGCGGTCTACTACAGTAAGGCTGGATCATGACAGGACTGCTCAGGAAAATTCCAGCTGAAGCACAGTGAAACACCCTGAAATGAAGACAAATGGCCTGGGTATTAGCCTGACATCGCCTGTCTTAACAAGTGTCAAGAGAGGATTATAATACATTAATAAAGGAACTAAAGCCATGAGCATACCGGCTCTGAGCCTCCGTGCTTTCTCATCCTCAAATGAAAATTGTATGCAGCAGAATGACACAAGCACAGGGCTGAATAAAGACACTGCGCATGTCACCAATGGAAATTGGCAAAAACACACACGCGCACACATGTACTAAACAGAAAGGTGACATCGATCAAGTAGAGATGGGAAATAATCATAAACCTGATGAGTCGTTAGTGATGAATACGCCCTTTGTGTAAAATTCGATTATTCCCCATCGAGAGACGTCCTGCGTACTAATTGGAATCGGTCTTTCTAAGTGGGGCGGGGGAAAAAAGAAACAACTAAAAAAAATTAAATGACTGCATTACGGTGAGGAAATGTGCATATGATTCCTCAGAAACGATTTCTATGCTGGTTTGTAAAATGACCCTTTCTCGGTTTCTGCATCTCCGGCTGGTGCACACAAAGACGAACAGACGTGACTATCGTTCACAAGCGGGCTCAGTGTAATCCGCATGCAGATGAGGGGAGGAAGATCTTCAGAGATATATCAAGATGGACGTCTGAAATTGAACAGAAAGCGTTTTGGTGCTGATCCCGATAACGATCGAAGGTTTTTCAACCAAATTCGACAGCGGAACGGTGTGAGGAACTCGCAGTATGGGACACGCACCTGGTTTTGACTTTGACATGGTTACTACTTAGTATACTGGCGAATAGCTTAAAACACTAGCGCTAACACTTGGAGTCTTGTTATCGTTACCTTTTTTATACTTTACTAGAGCTTACTCACTGTTGAGTGAAACAATAAGAGGGGGAAAAAACAACTTAATATCTGAAGTGCCTAAATTGTTTTATTTAAGGATGTTATTGTTTTATTTCTTTTATGTACATTATTGTTTGGTGAATTTCTGTAAGTTGAGAATATTAGTCAGTGTTTGTATGAACTACACGTGACTCATCAGAGTGATCCACATCAACCTATTCCACTTCTAGATTCCACATCTAGGCTTTTTTTTTTAATAATAAAAAAATAAACATGCACATTTCTCAGTTCATGTATACCTATACTCCAATTACAGAGGATTTAACCTTATTTAACCATTTCTTGAGATTTTCAATGATTACAAATCGATTACAATGTTTCATTTATTCAGGAAATGACAAGATGCACATTTTAATAATTTAGTGTTAGATTTCATGCTGTATAACATCAGAGATGTTCACTTCCTGATCTTACTTACATTAAAGCTGCAAAAAACAGTCATTCCCTCACCTGCCATCTCTCTCTCTCTCTCTCTCTCTCTCTCTCTGTCTGTCTCTCTCACTCTCTCTGTCTCTCTCACTCTCTCTCTCTCTCTCTCTCTGTCTCTCTCTGTGTCTGTTGCTCTCTGTCCGTCTATCACTCTCTCTCTCTTTCTCTCTCTCTCTCTGTCTCCATCACTATGTCTGTCTCTCGCTCTCTCTCACTAACTCTCTCTCTCTCTCTGTGCCTCTCTATCTCTATCTAACTTTCTCTCTCTCTCTCTCTCTCTCTCTCTCACTGTCTCTCTCTCTAATAACTATTTATTATAACTCATTCAATTAAATGTAGCCTTATCTCTATGTCTCTCTCTCTCTCTCTCTCGCAGTCTTTCTCTTTGTTACAAAGCGTTTACAACCGAGACTCCTTCCATTAATGTTAAATAAACAACTCACCATGTCAATGATTCTAAGTTTCACTTTGTTAAACAACAGCATAGTCTTAGGTTATGTGGTGCATCCGCCATCACTGTAGAAACAAGAACAAATGCACTGTATGTTACAGACGGAACTACTTCCTGTGCCTTCCTCTCATACAAAAATAATGCACATCTATGTATTTCTTCTATAATAACCCAAATTATCCAAAGAATTAACATGCATTAACCAAATGTCTGTAAGGACTAACATGAACAGCATCTTCATGAATCCTTATTGAACAGGTCTGAGGTTGTCAAATTGAGGCTGAACTCCACATCCAATCAGGGTTTATTTTTATTTATTTCCAAAAGCATGACAGCCAGTTCCAAGGAATTAAACATGAATAACGTGTCATCAGCATACAAATGTTATCGCTGTTAATACACAACAAACAATAAAACCGGACCCCTGTGGGTCTCTGAGCAGCTCGAGAAAATCAAGGCGTCTTCATCTTAAGCTCACGCCGAGCTCCTCATGTGGGGGTCCACAAGAAATCATTCACTGTATGAGCAGTACACCGCAGGGAATGATCGAGTGGATGGAAAAAGATCATTCAATAAACATAATGTGCAATGTTGGTCACGTTCAACAGAACAAACAGCAGCATTAACCACTAAACTAGCGGAACATTTTTTTATTATTAGGATTTGCTTTTTGTTTTTTTTTTTACTTTTTTTTTTTTTACAAGCAGTCTTAATGACTACTAAAACAGTGTTTTGTTGATTTATGCCATCACACAAAAAATGGCCTGTTTACCATTTTAATTACCGGAAGCTCTTTATATACACATACATATATACATACATACATAAATAAATAAATAAATAAATAAAAATGCCTCCTTCCTTCCTTTCCTACAGCAGATATCTGCTTTTTCACATCTTACTAATTAGTGAAACACACACACACACACACACACGCACACGCACACGCACACATGCGTTCTAAAGCGAGATGCCCAGGTTACCCGAACTCCTCATCGTTTACTGGATTTGCCGATTTGTTTGCATGCAAATGTTCAATTTGCGCACAACGAAACATGAATAGAAACAAACTCGGTCTCCTGAATGCAAACCCAAAGGCATTCACACAAGACAAAACAGAAAGAAAGCGCCGGTATTTGTTTTTGGGTTTTTTTCTTTTAAATTGGGTCACATTTTAGGAAGTCCAATCTCTAAAAAGACTGAACTCCAAAAGGGAGATAAAAAATAAATAAATAATAAGTTGTTATGGTGATAACGAGTAGAAGTACCAAAGCATGACAGAAATTCAATTAAAAAAACTAAATAAGTAATGACGTGAGTGTAAGAATTGCTTCACAACTAGTGTGTGTGTGTGTTCTGGCCTTTTTCAGAATGTTTCATATATGAGCAATTGATAGAAAAGCATGTCTTTTATTTCCCAGGAACCGAGTCACCGAGTCAACAGAAATCTGAGCTTGGATCACAAAAACATACTAATCACGGTCGCTTCGGATCTGGGTGGAGAAACCCTACATTCAAATGATTAACTCATGTGCTCCAGCATTTCCTCAGTTCCCCATTTGCAACTTTAGTTCCTACCTGCAATCAGTTTACTGTTTTCGCGAAATCGAACCGTGCTTGCATTCAATCCTGTCATATAGGACCCCTCTTTAAAATGTGTATAAAGACATTATGAAGAAAATACAGCTGGATGTGGCAGAGATCGCTGGTGCTTCTGGTGAGTAGACAGAGCTAGTCATGTTCCAGTGTGTATCCTAAGAAGTGTAATTAGCGCGGATTTTGTGTGACATCACAATGCGTCATGTGACATCATCGCGACGTGCGTTCGGCCAGAGCCCCCTTCAGTTCACATTTGTTGAGCATGAGGACAGCTAAAAGTTCTTATTTTACCAACAAAAATGACTGCGAAAGAGCACGCAAAACAATTTTGTGCGATGTCACCTATTCGAGTAGTTTTCCGCAAAAAAGGCACAAAAAAGTCAACAAAAAAAACAATAATAATAATAAGCTGCAGAAAAATCAAGCATTTTTAAATGCAGCAATCACACAAGAAAAACACATTGTTATAATCATGTTATTTTGATTAAAGTTCTTCTGAACAATCGAGTGTCCTGAGCTAATATATATATATTTTTATATATATATATAAAAAATTTTTATTTATGTATATGACAGAAAAACCAAAACCTTGGATCAAACAAGTTGTTGAAGGTCATTTTTTTTTACTTTGAATCAACTGGCAGATGTTTTTATTTACTTTGATTTAAAGTAAGACACAGAGTTGGTGAGGAAGCGGTCCGAAAGAGTCAGACGGAAACACCTGACGTTATTCATATTTCTCATTCCCTAAGTGTTCACGTTTAGGCAAGGAATTAAATTCATAAATAAATGAAGTTTTTAGTTAACAAACAAGTTCAATTAAAACCGTCACAGAGTTTAAGATCTCACCATTACCACCTTCTAAACTTGCCCTGAAGCATCCTTGGTAAACAGCCTTTCAACACCCAAAATGTAATTTACCAGAAACCTTTGAATTCTGCGCTGTCGTATCAGAGGGGATCAAATGGAGCGCTTCGGGTAAGAAACTGAAGCCGGGAATACAACCAGACTGCTTTGATTTAATAACCAAAAATCTGATGAAACTGTGAGGCAGAAAAGCCTGTAGCGTCTGAGGAACACCGGGGAACGGAGGAGCAGCTCTGGAGAAGAAAAGCAGCTTTATAACAGAAAGGTGGGAAGATGTTCATGGGAATAACAAGAAAGAGATTTCACACGGAGAGACCAGGATGTACACATGTGGTCATAAACACGAATCACCTCCTCTTTCTGAAGCGGTGCAGAAATCCCACAGCAAATGACGTGAACGAGAGAAAGAAAGAAAGAATTCACACTTATTTTGAGCCAGATGGAAGAAATGAGCAGAAAAGCTCATCTGTACAACCACCTGAACGGTCCAGTGTCTCTCTGTCTCTCTCTGTCTGTCTCTCTCTGTGGGTCTCTGTCTGTCTCTCACGGTCTCTCTCTGTGTGTCTCTCTCTGTGTCTCTCTCACTCTCTGTCTCTCTCACTCTCTATTCAGCCTGTAAAAAACTCGATTGACTCCAGGCTTTATTGATTTCAGACCGTTATCTTCACAGACACATCCTGTGATCCTGTAAAACGGTATCCCCGTTCCACACGTCTCAATTCTGCACTTTTAACTTTACTCCATGGCCTTAAACACACCTATGTCTGTAACTGTAAGGCATTATTCATTAAAAAAAAAAAAAAAAAAAAAAAAAAAAAAGTCTTTGCATTTCTTTTTCAACCTTTAACATATGAACCTCACACCAGCACTGATGCAAACCTACGGTAATGAGTAAACTCGAAAGGAAACGCTCATCAAGGTCACCTTACAAGTGTCGTCTTTTTTCTTTTTTTTAAGTGCATCATTAACTCTTACATTTACTGAGGTTGGAATTTCAGATAAGCAACTAAATACAGTAATAATCCAGATCATTTCTTAATTCACACAAAATAATGAAACAGATATAGCTGTATGTATATGTGTGTTATTGAAATTTTATAAATATAATATCCCTTTTGATTGAAAAAAAAAATATCACAGTTTTCCAAAATAGTGACAATAGTTATGTTTGGAGTCATGTGACCCAGTCAGAGATCACTGTTTAAAAAAAATAAAATAAATGCAAAAGTGTTTTTTTTTTCCCCGTTGTACACACTCACTAACCAGGAAACTAACCATGTGCACATTTAGAGTATATACACACATTGTCACGAGGTTGGTCACAAGGAGACGGAGATAGTTGCAAACAACGTATTTTATTAAAAGAAAGCATAAAGTCCAAAGCAAAACATGGCACAAATA
>JAOUWY010000002.1:26995031-27006612 GCA_025728095.1 Prietella phreatophila
TTTAATGGTCCGGCCCACTTGGCATCAAATTAGGCTGTATGCGGCCCCTGAACTAAAATGAGTTTGACACCCCTGGAATAGAAGGATATTATATGAACTGATCCCACTCTGAAAGAAACTCTGCTCTGTTACTATCCATGATCTTTGACTCTGGACTTTTCTAGGTTACCTGTTCTTGAGGTGGAGAGCGAAACTCCTTGGTCTTGCGGGCAGTGAGAGCAGCAGACATGTTAAGTGCCTCCATGACATTCATGTAGCGAGAGCGCTGGTTGCCCTGGAGATGGCCCACAAGGTCAGCAGACAAGGTCACTATGGCCTCAACCCTGTGACGCACCTGGCAGTCACACAGATACTGCAGCAGGTGACACAACTATGGGAAAGTGGAGACAGAAAAGCACAAATAAATTTGTAAAAATGTAAAAACTCCTGAATAACTTAGAAAAATGGAATGGCGTTAACTTTAAGCAATCCAGTGATTGTATCGGTGATCATAACTGAGTTACACTGGACACTTACAATGTTAGCAAAATTATTATTATTGTCTTGCGTACCTGTAGTTTAACAGCTTCTGGTAGCTTCATCTGTAACAAAGTCCTTTGTTCAGGAAGGGCTCTTCCTTCTTTCTCCTTCCCCAATATCTCATAATTCTCTCCATCTCCATCTATTAATTCTCCTGCATTATTTTTCCTCATGTAAACAGAGGGAAGGATGAAGGAAAGCACACGCCACAGATCTGAGTGATGATATACACCCATGAGGAGGAGTGTGTGGAGGAGTTGGAGAAGAGGAACAAGCAGTAGCTCTATGCTGCCTCCTACATGGTCTCTTATATTCTTCTCTACTGAGTGCACTGCCTCCTCCAACATGGCTATCATTACAGCTTTCAGCATATCCAGTGGGAATTCAGGACTATATTGACAGGAACCCTCCTCAGATCTATTGGACCTGTTATCAAAACTGTTGCCGCTAGCTCTAACAAAACAAGGTGAGCTGAAGTGTATTCTCGGTCGCAGAGAGGTGCTGGTGTTACTGCCTGTGAGGCTGTGGTGCTTTCTGTTGTTTTGAGAAAGTGTATTAGTCCACATGGCATCAGTCATAGGCACAATATACTCGTGGATGGTAGCCTGCCTGGCACTGCTATGGGCACTGAGGTGGGCAGTCATTAATAGGTCATAGAAACCTGCTCGCAGATTTCCAGGCATTCTAGAACAGCGCAACGCAAACAGCAGCTGTGACTGGTCTATGTGGCTGCACAAGGCGTGGCTTACGGGTATGTTTCCATGGGCACAGAGGGCAGAATAGAGCCGGAGAGTGTGGTCATGGAACATGAGCAGGTTGTCCAGTTCAGAGAGTTCGAGAATGTCGATGCTCCTGGGACAAGAACAAAACAGGAAGGTTCCATTGAAAACAGAATTATACTATTATTTAGAACTATTACTACAAATACAGCTAAAAACTATTTTGCATGACACTGGATGAATTTCAAATGAATAATCAACTAATTTGCTGGATAGACAATATAAAACCTGATCTGAAAATGTGCTAGCAGTATATCGTCAGCATAGGTGTGAAGTTTAATTCCATATACCATACACAAAAAAAAAAAAAAGGGGGCCAAGTACTGACCCTTAAGGAACACCATCAAAATGTTGTGTCTTTTTGGGACCTGGTCATCCAACCTAACATCATCCTGTCTTTTACACCACTTGGTGATCTAGTCAAAGGTACAGAAATTTACCTATAAATCAGATAGCCACAAAATATACACCCACACAGCTTGCCCTCTGACCTGTCCTCCTCAGGGATGTGCAGGGTCATGACCTGTAGACTCTCTGTGCACTGCGCCCTCCAACCGTGCCTCTCCTCAAGCCGTATCAGCTCTACCTGCGGGGCATGTTCAGGGAGCCGTGTCCACCTCATGGGTATCAGGGATTGGACAGTAAGCCTGGGAGGACACTGAGGCTCCATGTTTTTCCTCTCGCTCCGAAACAAACCAGCAGACAGTGGCAATGCACCCTACAGGGAGAGTATTGCTTCTAATATTAAAAGAATTGTACAGGATGGTAGTGTTTGAACGACAAGGAAACATAAGCATTTTACATAAAAATTTTTATTTTCTGACAGCCTTTTGACCATTGTTAAAAGTTTATTTTACCCAAAGTACAAGCCAAAATGCCTTTGCAATACTACAGTGTTTGGGTGTATATAGATATATAGATAGTATCTAGATCAGACTAAAGGTTTACCTTAATTCGTCCAAGATCAAACTGGAAGACATCAGAACTGGTGGCTTTGGCAAAAACAGCTGGGAACAATTTAGTGCCTGGTTCCACCTAAAAAAGTAAAGAAAACACCCCCTTTAATTACATATTTTTTTTTAAAAATTAGAAGAATACTTAATCATGGTAGGTATTATAGCCTGAAAGTCTCAGACTAAGTTCAAGGGCAAATTAAAGCCACAAGAACAAGTCATGGCAAGAACTACTGGAGTAGCTACCTGATAGAAGATTCCCATTTCCTTTCCATTAGCAGTAAAGGTAAGAAATCCAGTCGCAGTGTCAATCAAACAGCCAATCTCCAGCGTTATGCTACTTTGAATGTGGGAGAGACTACTGCCCTCTTCAGCACACACCATGTAACAGCAACTGCACTTGATACTGTTGGGAAAACAAACAGATTCACATCAAAAACAACCTGGCACCAACCTGACACACTACATAATTTCTATAACATTCGCTTGGCAGGATATGATATGATAGACACCGTGATGATGTCATTAACCTCTCAAGAACTTTGCCCCATTGGTCCCCAAGTGTGACAGACACACTAGACACTCTCTCAGGGTCAAAGGTTCGATCATAAGAGTGGAAGTTTGAAGTCACCCATCCAACCCAGACACAGGATGGATCCTGCCCATGTAGGATCTTCACAGAATAGTAGTACTGCAGAAGAAATAAAAATATATAAATTAAAAAAATAATAATAACAATAAAAAAATAATCTGAAAATTCAGTTCACCCTGTACTATATTGAAAACACATTATTAACACATTATTTTAACACGTATCCACTCATTTCAAATCTGATGACTGCCACACACTCAAAAAAATTTGGGACAGTCGACTGTTTACTGCTGTGCAACATCAGTTTTTTCTTTAAATAATACTTATTAAGAGTTTGGATGCAGAGAGTGAAGACACCAGTTGGTTAAGTTTAGCAAGCGGAATTTTCCCACATTCGTCCAGTATGCATTTCTTCAGCTGCGCACCTGTATGGGGTCTTCGTTGCCTTATTTTGTGCTTCATTACACGCAACACGTTCTCAATCGCAGGCAGGCCATGCTAGTACCTGTACTCTCTGCTTAAGAAACCATGCGCTTGTAATTCAGGAAGAATGTGGTTTGGCATTGTCCTGCCCTGGATGGCAGCGTATGTTGCTCCAAAATGTGTACATATCATTCGGCATTAATGCTGCCCTCAGAGATGTGCGAGTTACCCATGCCAATAGCACTGACACGCCCCCATACCATGACAGATGTTGGCTTTTAGACATGACACTGACAACAACTTGGATGATACTTTTTCTCTTTGGTCCAGAGAACACGATGGTTGTTTTGTCCAAAAACTATTTGAAATGTCGACTCATCAGACCACAAAACACGATTTCACTGTGCTACTGTCAGTGGCCCCGAGAAGTCATCAGAGCTTCTGGACAGAGTTGATGTACAGCTTCTGCTTTGCATAGTAAAGCCTTAACTTGCATCTGTGGATGGAGTGGCAAATGGTGTTTACTGACAAAGGTTTACCAAAGTATTCCTGAGCCCATGTCCATTACAGACTCATGATGGTTTTTATCCAGTCTGAGGGATCGGAGATCACACACATTCAGAAGTGGTTTTCAGCCTTACCCTTTACGCACCGAGATTTGACCAGATTCCTTGAATCTTTTAATTATACTGTGTACTGTATAAGGTGAAATGCCCAAAATCCAAGTGTTGGATTATTCACTGACTCATCTTTTAGCAGATTGTTGAGTCTTGACCCATCCTTACTCTTGAAGGACTAGGCCTTTTTTGGAGGCTTCTTATATACTATGATTAGACGATTGCCTCACCTGTTTCACATCACCTTCTTATTTCAACTTCTCACATCGCTATTAGTCCTAAATTGCCCCTGTCCCAAGTTTTTGGAACATGCTGTACGAGTCAATTTCAAAATAAACGTTTATCTTAAAAAAAAAAAAACTATGCAGTTGATTAGGTAAAACAAATACCTCATCTTTATATGTTTTTTTGTTTAAGTTAAAGTACAAATCACTTACATTCATTTTCGATACTATCCCAACATTTTTGCAATTGGGGTTGTATTTAAAGGTTTTTAGTGTCTAACCTTAGTACAGTTGGCAAATTGGTTGCCACTGTCCCTCTCAATCGCTAGCACCTCCTCCAGTAGCCGGGCTGAAGAGCCACTAGTGTTCAATCCTGGTTTCTTCTTCAAAAGAAACCTATAAAGAAGCAAACTCTGAGCCAAAAAGCAAATCCAAGAACATGATACTAAACCAAATCACCTATCTTAAAGAAACTAGTTCTGGAACATTTGTTGTTCATTTTGTTTGATAGATAGTTATATCTTTGATAGCTTTCTAAAACAAGTGTTTCTTGCTAGTCCCATATAGAGTATTTTCTGCATGCAATGGCATGGGACAATTTTGAGTCCCATAATTTCTTTACAGAATAAGCTTATGTAAAGGTTTTATTTAAACTTATTGTATGAGGTTTACTACAAACGTATGGCCCTCACAAGCCCTTACAGTGAACTGACCTTTGCTTAAGTCTGGAAGTCTTTTCTTGGGAATGATCCTTATGGTTGTTTAGTTCATCTCTAGTTCCTGTGTGTCTGTGGGCCGACTTCATCAGCATTTCAAAGTCAGAGTCCACCTCCCCTTCTTCTGGTTCCTTAATGTGGCATGCTACACTGCTAGCTGGAGGTACTGTGCCATCTACAGGTTTGGTGAATACTTGTACACACTCTATGGGCAAGCTTAGGCGATAGAACTCAACATCACTGCTGAGACTGTCGGGTAATCCCACTGACCGCTGGGTGACCTTCAGAGCTGGAAGGTGACTAACCGTCCCATCAATGTAACTAACCTAGGAGTACAATTAAACAAAGGTTACATCATTAGCTATTACACAATGTTTGAATTTTTTCTAGTAGTTTTAAGTAGTGTTTAATTTAGTATATATTAAGATATTAGATTTTGAGGGGCATGGTGGCTTAGGATTGAGGATTTGACTCCCACCTCTGCCCTGTGTGCATGGAGTTTGCATCAAGGGTTTCTTCCAGGTATTCCAGTTTCCTCACTAAATCCAAAGGCCTGCATTGTAGCCTGAATGGCATTTTCCAAAATTGTTCATAGTGTGTGAATGTGTGTGCGATTGTGCCCAGCAATGGGCTGGCCCCCTGTCGAAGGGGTCCCCCGCCTTGTGCCCCCGAGTTCCCTGGAACTGGCTCCAGGCTCCTTTGTAGGATAAGCAGTACAGAAAATGGATGGATAGACATTAGATATTTTTGTTAGTCTTTATGTCTCTTCTTTATGTGTGAATATTTTTTTTTACTGCTGGCAAACCCTTAGAACCCTAGTCTTTTTTGAGATATTTTTACTTATTTTATTATTAGCGTTCTAAAATTGTATTTGTACGTAAAACTCATATATACCCAGGGGCAGCTGGAATCAACGGGCTGGTATAAATTACCTTCCCATGGTACTATCAACTCCCAAAGGAGGATTTTTTCATTGACTCAGAGACCAGATGGCCTCAAGATCATCTGGACAATGTGCCATGGGAACTTCAGTTGTTTGTCTAGGCCCATTGTGAGCTGTCAGTCTTGCACAATTGCTGGTATGCCTGATTGCATTCCGTGTCTTGATCCTGCTGCTCTCCAGCTTTCACAAATCTGATCATCAGGGTAGGGGTGCACGTTCACTTCATGCTGCTGCTTTTGGCCAGGCTGATGGCTTCTGCTATAGCTTTCAGTACCTGGTCATGGTGCCTGTGGTACCAACTCTCTCCAAGGGCTTTTAAGCTGCAGCTCAGGATGTGTTCCAGAGTTCCTCTCCTGGACTACAGTGGACAATCTGGTGACTCCACTTTGAGTCACTTTGAGGTTTGATGGGATAGGCAGAATGTTGTACACTGTTTAAACACAGAAATTAATGCACTGTGGTTCTGCTTGCCATAGATCCACCCATGTAACCTTCCTGTCCATGACCTGAACCCACCTCTTTTAGGCTCCTTGCTGTTTCATTCCCACAGACCTGTTTTACCCCCTTTTCATCTACAGCTGCTAGCACCTCATCCTTGATCAGTCTGCATCTCTTATAGTGCAGCATGGCCTTCTCTGCTCTCCATTTCCTGCTCATTTTGACCACCACACCACCCTGGGCCATGGAGTCACTGAAGTTTTTGTACATCATTACTTCTCTTGCCAGAGACACTTTGAATTCCTCTTCTAGCAACTTCAAGGGAAGCTGTAGTTTGGTGTTATTCCCTTTAGAGGGCAATGCTGCTAAGACTCCTGGGCTGCCACCTTGCCTGGTACATTGTGCTTGGTCATGGCTATATGGACCACCTTGTGGGGGATGGATTCATATGCAGTGACCGGTTAGAGCCAGAGCACTGACTATCTCTTGTTCTCTTATGATTCCCTAATCAGCTGGATCGCTATTTATGAACATTCCAGACAGCCAGGTATTCTTGGGACACCTTATTGAAGTGCTATGTAGCTGTTGTCAGTGAGGAACTCCATCAGCCTCCTCACAACCTACCAAAAGAAGATCTTTTCATTCCATGCTAAGCAATGAGATGATACTGAACTGGTCAATTTCTTGCTCTTGGGAGAACATCCCAGACTACTAATACTATAGTATGCCCATGCTAAGCACTGAAACTTTGCTGAAACTGAAACCAAGTAGACCATGTACAAGAATGTCTGCCAACTGAGTTTCACAAATTCTAAGGTCTAACTATTAAGGCCACTTTACTTACCTGTAAGTGGGGATGGTCCTCTGGTATTTGTACAAATAAGGGCTCTCTCCAGCTCATCCAGAGAGGTGGATCTTTGCTCATGTTCACAGCAAAAGGCTGGTAGCCCTCCTGAAGCCCACACACACTGAAGTATTTCAGTGAGTTGACCTGCTGGCCTAAATTCAACTGTCCCACCTGATTCACACCCAAAACACACACAGGAACAAAGCCTGGGGCACAGAAGTTCATACAAATTAAAATGTAAACAAATATAAACAAATCAAAATGAAAGTCATATATGCAAACACCATATTACTAGGTAATAGCCACGTTATTACTATGTAATTATCTGGGGAAAACATTTATACTCAAGCGGTGTCATGCACAATGTTATTAGTAGTAGTAACAAGTGCATTACACTGCAGAAGACTTGTAATAACATGTAATAACATGTTTAATTGGCATAGACGTAAAACCATATATTATTATAGAAAAACTCACCACCAGTTGCACTGAACCCTTTAGAAGCAATTTCAGAGCCATATGTGTTCAGCTGCAGCTCTCCGTTTAAAGTGACCATCATGGTTCTCCGAGTCAAATCCAACAAACAGCCAACCACATCCCCATTCTGCCAAACACGACCAAATGGAGCAGTGCTACCATGCCACCACTGACCCTACACAAATTAGACCAACAGCATTTTTCCTAGAATTGCCTTTAAACTGAAAATCATTTTGGCAAATTGGATAGAAAGCAGTTGTGCTACCAAATAAACTGCAATGATAAAGCATTTAATGGCAAATTGATCAATCCGAATAGTCCCCATATACACACAGGGAATAGACAAAGGTCAAATAGATACCTTTGAGCAATCAAACACGAAGGCCTGCTCGTCTGACCACAACTCCATTTCTGCTTGACATCCCACTTGAGCCCATCCCACTCTCGTCTCTCCAGCAGTAACTGCCTCAAACTCAAAATACCATTTCCCATCATGCACTGCAAACGTGTGTTCCACACGGAATATCCGAACCCTCTCCTCACTCACAGCCTTCAGGTCAGGGCCCAGGCCTAGAAATAAAGAGATGTGTCAAATTTGTAGTGCTTTGGAATCGAGTTCACACTTCCTGTTTGTATATGCTTCCTGTTTGTTCAGACTTCCTGTTTGTATCTTAATGATTGTAGACACCTAAGTACCTGTAATTGCTCTTGTTCTGTCACATCAGACTGTGTGTTTTTCATCTCGTTTTTGAAGTGTTCTTCTCATTTTCTAGTTTCCGGCTCAGAATTACGATTAGAATAGGATGAGCATGTCAGACTAAAGTGGACTATCAAAAGTAATCAGACTGATTATGTTAAATCATTTAGAATTAAGATTTGAAGGATAATCTCATGGCTTACTGCTGTCTTCTGCAGAGTATCTACAGAGAAAAGACGAATGCACCAAGAGATTCCCGAGCAAGAACGGCTGTGGCATTTCCACTAATCAAACTTGTAATCGTCTAGTGATAAGGTGACCTAACTGGCAATACTAACATTAGCTTCTGACTGTGTTAACCTAGATGTTATTCTTTTGTCTATTATTATGTGCTAATAACTCACACTGCCATTCCTCTGATGCTTCTACAGTGTATCCAAAACCAAGCAGGGTTCCTAACACATCCCTCGGTGACTCTTTAGCACATTGACTGCTTCTCTCATCCAACAGAGAGAACGGCACGAGATGAGGGCTCCTCTTCCCTTTAATGTCCTGTAACATGAAATGATACTATTTCTCATTCGAATCAAATCATTTTCAACAAAAAAAAGTGTTATTATTGATTGAAAACCATAGGTATGATTATTTATAATACATAGAGCGGAAGGCTGTAAAGAACAGCGAAGTGATATTAAATACACATAAATATCTGAATAACAGTACAATAAAGCCAAACTAACAAACGGGGCCTTGTAAACAAACAAAAGTCTAAAATAAACTAAAATAGACACACACAACATACTGTTCATATTGCATTTCTATGACTAAATGGCATTTCCTGGTGATATTATTTCCTGCACATAAAGTTCGTTAGTGTGTTAACTCCACCTGCTGTGGTGCGTAGCTCCAGCCCTGCCTGATGTGCTCTCTGGCCCAGATGTTGTGCTCATTCTCAGCCAGCGCTTCCACCAGAGCTTCCTGAGCAGCGGTTAGAGAAACTCCGGACTGATCCACCGGAGCCGGTATGTAACCATTCCACAGTTCATACCTGCACAGGTGAAAGATTTCGGGTTTGGATGTAGGGGTCTGCTGAGACCTGCCTTTCTCTGATTAACAATCATACTGTATACAGTTCATTCTGCACAATGTTCTCTACATTACACTGGCCTTCAGGTCTTTCTCCTGCTACTCGGGTGGACAAATCATACATTCATTAGCTAGCCTACTGGCCAAGGGGAAGCTCCAGTAGGCTTGCTTGCTTGCTTGCTTTCTTTCTGCCTTGTTTCTTTGTTTTCTTTCTTGAGTTTGTGTCTTTCAATTGTCTTTTCTTTCTTTCATTCATTCATTCATTCATTCTTTCTTTCTTTCTTTCTTTAATTCTTTGTTTTTGTCTTTCTTTCTGCCTTGTTTCTTTGTTGTCCTTCTTTAGTTTGTGTCTTTGAATTGCCTTTTATTTCTTTATTTCTTTAGGTAGTTAGTTAGTTAGTTCTTTCTTTCTTTGGTTTGTCTTTGTTTCCTTTATTTAATTCTTTGTGTTTTCTTTCTAACTTTATTTACTTTTTCTTTCTTTCTTCCTTCCTTCCTTCCTTCCTGCCTTCCTTCCTTCCTTCCTTCCTTCCTTCTTTTTTGTACTAATTATCTTTACTTTCTTTCTTTATTTCTTTAGTTTGTCTTTGTTTCTTTTATTTAATTCTTTCTCTTTTCTTTGTATCTTTATTTACTTTTTTCTTTCTTTTATTTTTCCTGTGTTTTCCCCTTTTTCTTTGTGAGCAATAAACTAAATATGAAAGCTTCAATGGACTTCTTTTCTTTCTTTCTTTCTTTCTTTCTTTCTCTCATTTCATTCTTTTTTCTTGCTTTTTCCTCTATTTATTGCCTATTTCTTTCTTGTTTTAGTTTTTTCATTGCCTTTTTCTTAATGTTCTTTCTTTTTATTTTTCTTTCTTTGTGTCTTTCTTTCTTTGTGTCTTTCTTTCTTTGTGTCTTTCTTTAGTTTCTGTCTTTTTTTATTGCCTTTTATTTCTGCCTGTCTTTCTGTCTGTCACGAGTTTGTGTCTTTCTCTCCTTTATTTCATTCTTTCTGTTTTCTTTGTATTTTTATGTGCTTTTTTTTCTTTCTCTCTTTCTTCCCTGCCCAGGTTTGTGACCAGGACAAAAGTCAGCAAGCTCTTGGCCAACGTTTCAGCTGATGACCTGTTGTCTTTTATCCTCACATCCTTTCACATAGATATTACTCGAGTCGAGCAAGCATCTTTATTTCCTCATTATTTTCCATCTGCTGGGTAACTATCCATCTATCCATCCATCCATCCATCCATCCATCTTCTACTGCTTATTCCTTCTTCAGAGTCGTGGGGAACCTGGAGCCTATCATCGGGTACAAGGCGGGGTACACCCTGGACAGGGTGCCAGTCCATCACAGGGCAGTGGGTAACTATGATTTATAAATTATAATCTGGATATGAATTCTCTTTGTCTGGAGCTAAGGCTATTGATGTATCCTATATTTATCCTTATACTATATTGTTTGTTTTTAAATCCCAGAGATATAAATTATATTCATTTGAATAAGTGGACTTAATGAAGTTTAAAGCCAAGTGCATAAAGCTTCATGATTAAAACTATTATGGAACTGTTCTTCTGTTGTGGGGCACTTTGATCTGAACAGACCTTAAGGATTAAAAACATCTAGTAATACAGTCCCGTTGTGGTTTATTTTTAGAGCATCTTGTTTGAGACGTACTTGTTTGAAAGCCAGATGTACTTCACCTTCTCCTCTGCGTGGTCATCAGACAGACCGATACGAGCTCCCAGAGCCAATAGAGACCTGTAGAAAGATGTGGGAATGGATTACAAGTCTCAAGACAGAAGAGTTTGAATCATAAGGACTGGGAATAACTGTCCCCTGTATATATCACCATATGTCCATCATTTTAAGTAGACATCAATGTGTAAACACATGTATAAAGATGGTATTAAAAGTCTGCGCTCTTCTGTCGCTACACTACATCTGCCATGCTTCTCTTCTGAATAATGAAACTCTTCCATGTGACATGTCTCATTAGGGAAACGTTTGGCTCTGATAGGTTGGCCAGAAGTCTCAAACAACCAATCGGTGGACTTTGCCTTAATTTTTGAATAAACTCATTCTACTTATTCTGCAGAAAGAGCAGTACCTCAGGGTGTGTTCAGCGGCTTGGAGGTTGCTGCGTTTCTCCTGATCTGGAAGTTTGGAAAACTCCACCAGTCCGGGGTGAACCTGTTTACTGTCATCTCTCACCTTCACAACACACACACACACACACACACACACACACACACACACACACACACACACACACACACACACACACACA
>JAOUWY010000002.1:27111004-27122229 GCA_025728095.1 Prietella phreatophila
GATAGTGAGGAAGCTCAGTTACACAAAGCTGTAGAGAATGTACAAGCTGCTGGTCTGTAGGAAAGAGTCCTGTTAATACAGTCCTCTTGCATGGGTACTTGTACTACTTCACTATGTTGTCTCTCTCTGTCTGTCTGTGTCTCTCTGTCTTTATCTCTGTCTGTGTCTCTCTCTCTCTGTCTGTGTCTCAGTGTGTCTGTCTCTCTCTCTCTCTCTCTCTCTCTCTCTGGCTGTCTCTGTCTCTCTCTCTCGCTGTCTGTCTGTCTCTCTCTCTCTCTCTCTCTCTCTCTCTCTCTCTCTCTCTCTCTCTCTCTCTCTCTCACTTTATTAGCCACCTCCCATAATACCCAATACATATCCCAGCATGTTTTTATCATGCACCTATTTACGCTTCTATAGTTTATAATGAAAATACTAAAAGATTATCTTGACACATCCAGCTAAGTCATTACGAGATGATCATTTACACAGGAGATTATAATTTGGTTATGTTCTCTAGTGATATATAAGTAAATGATACGGCACCAGTTTGAACCCATTAAGCACAGTGTGCAGATTTTCAGATATGTTCCAATAACAGCTTAAAAAAGAAATGGATTTGTTTCAGTATTTGAGTAGCATAGCAGCGATGGAGTCTGTGTTTCGGACTTGACTGTTGCCCTCCGTATCCCTGAACCGTAGCGATGCCGCTGCCCCCAGCTTCTGTAGACACTGTGGTGTGTGACGTCCCGTTCGGCAGAAAGTTCAGCTGCGGTGTCGACATGACGACGGCTCTTCCACTCGTCCTAGCTGAGATGGAGAGGTAGATCAGTGAAAAACATACACACTTCTCAGAAACACGACCGAGCTCCTCCTTCATAAAGTAATGACGTAGTTCCATGATGAGACATAAGGAATAAAACACTCAGGGGCGTGCTGTTCTAGGAAAATCATCAACGTTCGAGGAGATGGTTTTATTCCTTGTATACGACAGCGATTTGACGACAGTTTGTATTTAATTACACGATCTCTCGCACACTTCTTTAAATGAACGTGTTTAATTCTGCAGAGTTCTCCGTGGCGGTGGAAACCTGGTCCTCCTGCTCAGTCTGCCGCTTTCAGCCCTGATTAAGAAACTTATCCAATCGGACGCACGCCACGTCTTGGAGTCGGATTCAGACGGCCGCCAGACAGGAACATTCGAGTTGGCTTTTCATTCGCTGCTCCTTCAGAGCACACACCGAGTGAGCCTCGGGAGCACCGATGCACTCATACATACCTACACGAAGACACACACGACACGTGGATGCACAACTCTAGCACATGACGTCCTGGTGGAAGGGAAGTGCACTATGTAGGATGCATACGTACCTGCAGGGGCGCCTTCCAGTGCAGGGCTTCTCTCTTTAACTGTGAAATACTTTCTACAGACCCCTTCAGAATGGATTTATTTCTGGAATATTTTTGGAGCCATAGAACTTTCTATTTCCGAACACAGTAGGTCTGAGTTGACTTTGGTGCTTGGATCCCTAAATATAATGTCTTTGATAATGTGGGTTGTGATTTCTGCCTATGCCTCTCGCTCTCTCTCTAACTGTCTCTCTCGCTCTCTCTCTCCCACTTTCTGCCTGTCTCTCGCTCTCTCTCTTACTCTCTCTCTCTCTCTCTCTCTAGCTGTCTCTCGCTTTCTCTCTCCCACTCTCTGCCTGTCTCTCGCGCTCTCTCTTACTGTCGTTCTCACTTTGTCTCTCTCTCCCACTCTGCCCCCCTCTCGCTCTCTCTCTAACTGTCTCTCTCGCTCTCACTCTAACTGTCTCTCTCTGTCTCTCTGTCAGTGACCAAGTTTAGTCAAGTTTTTTACATTTAGGACAAAGTTTAGTACCTTTTTTTTTTTTTTCCCCCCCAGGGGGTTGGGTGCACAATTCAACATCTATTTTATTTTTATTAAAAACTACATGGATTGATTTTTTTTCTGGGCATTCACCACCAAAACGTATTTCATAACCTATATCGTGGACTTGTAAATTACATACGGAGTTATTTGTGATTCAGCCGTGAGGAAGACTCTTCCAGACAATCATATTTGATCTTTGAGTTGTGTATGAACTGTGTCCAAATAAAATGTATGTATGTATGTAGATATAGGTATAGATATGTATGTATATAAATGTGTATATAAATATGTATAATATGTATATAAATGTGTATGTGTTTATTTATTTTATGAGTATGTATATGTGTGTATATATGTAGTGCTTTTATCCAAAGCACTTTACAATGTGTCTCATTCACCCATTCTCTCTCTCACACACACACACACACACACACACCAATGGTAGCAGAGCTGCCATGCGAGGCGCTAATTTGCCATCGGGAGCGACTTGGGGTTCAGTGTCTTGCCCAAGGACACTTCGGTATGTGGAGTCATCTGGGCCGGGAATCGAATCGCCAACTCTATGATTAGTGAACAACCCGCTCTACCAGCTGATCCACAGCCGCCACATATTTTATATGTATATATATGTGTGTGTGTGTGTATTCATCAGCTGTTGTTTTCCCATTAGATGTCTGTTCCTCAGCATGCCAGTGGTTTCTTTTTCAGGACGCTCCAAATTGTTGTATTGAATCACCTGTCAGTCACATGCTCCAATATTTTTGCTCACCTACAGATTGGGTGGTCTGATACAAAACATGCTATGTTCTATGTCGTTTAAGACACTTCTATATACCAGGAAATAAAAGCTGAAGTTCTAAACTCTCTTCTCATATTCCTACTTTGATCTCAAACCCAAATGTCTTCAGTCTACAGCAGAAACAAAATGAATCGGCCTTGCTGTTCCAATAGTTTTGGAGGGGATTATAGGTGCTGAATGACTCATCTTTATTTTGTCTGTGTGTGTGTGTAGTCCATGATGTTCAAGACCTTAGAATTCTTCTCACTGTTACTCACTTGTTCACTCTAATAAATCAGGTATGTTTGCCTTGCATGTGAGGTATGAGAAACCAGTATAACACCGTGTGTGTGTACGCGCATACCTGTAGGGTGGAGTCCATCAGCCAAAACATGAACATTTCAAGACCATAACTGTGACTTCAGTTAGATGTGGATGCCAAAAAAGACATGAAGACCTGGATTATCGCATATATGACAATAAAGTTCTTGAATCTTGAATAATGTGTAATTTATACATTATACTAAACAGAAATATAATGGTTAAAGCAAAAAAAAAAAAAAAAAACTTTTTATTGAGTCCATACTCTATTCCTTCATCTTCAGTAAGTGCTTCAGACTAGTCAGGGTCAAGGTGGATCCAAAAGCATCTGTATGTTTTTGAGAGGAACCTGGAGAAAAAAAAAACATGAACACTAGGAAACCGTGAAACTGCTTAGAAAATAACATTGGCTCAGGATCCAACTCACGACCCTGAATATACAGTACAAGACACACAAATTAACCAATCTAAATGAATTTAATAGTATTTAATGAATGTATTATGTTCATTCATTTGCCTGCTGCTTCTCTGGGTGAGAGTCACCATGGCAACAAGCTGAGAAGGTCAGTCCAGAGCTCTATAGTTTATAGTAGTATATATAGTTCCACAGCCACAAATTCCAGCTCCTCCTGAGGGATCCCCAAATGTTTCCAAATCAACTGTGAGGTATAATCTCTTAGAGGACATGCCTGATACAGAATTTTTGTAAGGTGTCAAAATCACCTCAGAGGCTCATCCAGGTTGTCCTCACATTGTCGAGTTCCACCTCCATTGACACTTCCATTTTGTGTGTAGCTGTGCTTCTGAGTTTGGCTAAACTGTGCCAAGTTTCTTAAAAGCATCATAAAGTTACGATCATCTGGTAAAGAACTAGAAGAGAGAGAGAGAGAGAGAGAGAGAGCGAGAGAGAGAGACAGAGAGAGAGAGAGAGAGAGAGAGAATTCTACCATTTAAAGATGATCTTTGTTCTGTAGTGCCTTTGGAAATCTCTGCTGTAATTAGTATAATTGTGAACAATCAGTGTAAAAAAGTGAAAGCCAACATTATGTTTTCTAATTACCTGTTATATGCAAAGAACAATAGCGGGCCTCAAACAGAGCCATGTGGGACACCACATTTCGCTTTTATAGGCTCTGAAGAATGTTCATTGATGCAAACACAATCGAAATGATTTGTCAAATAAGATCTACACCGGGCCAAGTGTCATATGCTGTGCTCAAATCTAACACAGAATCAGTAGGACTGATTTGGTACTTTTGATGCTTCCAGAAATGCGATTGAAATAACTTTTTTTTTTTTTTTTTTTGGAAGATTAGATGGAAATCAGAGAGTGATCAGAGGGATGAATATTTAATTGCTGTTGATATCCTAAATGACAAGATGCCGTGCGGTCATGGAGTTATGCTGGAAATGTTTGAGCCGAGGTCAACTGTCAGTAGCGCCAACACTGGTGAAAACGGTTCTTGATCAGTCTGAGGTAGCGATATTCCAGTTGGTAAAACATTCCTGCCACATCACTGCCAACTTGAGCAAATTCCACCTTCTTGAAAATCATTATTTTCTCTAATAAGAATCAGTTAGAAAAGGGAATAGCATGTGGGAAGACACACAACTAAAAATGCCAAAAAATCATTTTTGCTGCTAATGAGCTGCTATTGCTAAGTAAGATTCAACCCTGATGGTAGGACATTTATATATTCGTGCACTAGATAGGGTGTGTAAGGTGTTATTTCAGCAAATGTAATGCATTTGGATGAAAGTAGAGATCCATTGAAACCCTTGTAACTTAGTTTGAATGTCTAGGGCACTAGATAGGGTGTGTGTTATTTCAGCAACTATAATGCATTTGTATGAAAATAGGAATCTCTTTGGTCCCTTAAACCTTAGTTTGTATATCTAGGGCACTAGATAGGTGTGTGTAAGGTGATATTTCATCATATGTAGTTTTAAGACTCTGAAGAGTCTCATTTAACGCTAACAAACTGATACTTAAGTGTCAGGTAAGAGCTAAACCAGATGAGAGCTTCTCTCTGGCTCGGGCTGTTTCCATTATATACTGTATATACGTGTTGTACAATATCCAACATGCAATACATATCCTGCACCCCGGTGGCTTCCGGTCTAGATCTCGTTGCATGAATTTAAGAAATGACAAATATTTAGGTAGATGTTTATGTGCCTGATTCGAAGTGCTATGTCGTGTGCGATAATTAAAAAAAATGTATATCATTAGTGTGATCATTTTTTCTTTGTATATCATTATAGTGTGTATCCTAAGCACTTTTAGCTCCGTGAGTTTTGTTCCGTTAATTAGTTAATCAATTAGTGTTTCAATTTCGCATGGTTTAAAAACGTCTAAATCAACTTTGATAAGCGATAGGATACGAGAAACTGTTTTTTGGTGTTGTTCATTTGTTTGTTATAAGTCGTTTTCCCCGATCTAAATGTTTAGGTTCAGTTGGGTCGAGGAGTTAAATTAATGAATTTTTAATCAGGCGAACGAGATAGCTAGCTAGCTGGCCTAGAGGGGTCCTTGCAAAGACGTGCAGGGGGTGGGGGGAATGCGCGACAGAGCGAAAGAGGTGGACGGTTCTGCGCATGCGCAACACGCAGCGACGGACATGTTGAGTTCGGTAGCAGCGGAGGCGTCGTGCAGTGTTCGTGCAGTGTTTCGATGTGCATCTCTGCCCGCGGTGTTTGCACCGCCAGACCCGGGGTTTGAGCGACATAAACGGCGGAGGTAGCAAAACAACACCCGTAAAGCCATGAACTCGGGCTTGGATCTGTCGCGCCGGAACCCGCAGGAGGATTTCGAGCTGATCCAGAGGATCGGTAGTGGAACCTACGGCGATGTGTACAAGGTGATAACAACAACAACAACAACACTACATCCGGTCGGATTTAATGCCCAGTTGGTCACTGTGGTGGATTTACAAAACCTCCTGTTTGGATGGTGACATCAGCTGCGACTGTCAGAGGAGCTGCCCCGCTTGTTTACACTTGAGCAGTCGTAGTAAACAACAACAGGATTTGTGTTTGTGTGGCGCCTTGGACGCGGCCCAAATGCCTCCCTATGTAATGGACCATGTAGGGTGTATTATTTTATACCCCCCTTAGGAGAGTGTTTATTATGTAGGAAGTTGTAGCAACTGGGAGCCGAATCCCAAATGATTCCCTGAGTTTGGATATGTAGTGCACTAGATAGGGTGTGTAAGGTGTTATTACAGCACTTGGATGAGAAGTAGGGATCAATCTGATCCCTTAAACCTTAGCTTGGATGTCTAGTGCACTAGATAGGGTGTGTAAGGTGTTATTTCAACATATGTAGTGCACTTGTTTATGTAGTAGCCGTTGATTAGACCCCTTAGACATAATTTGGCTGTTTATTGGACTTTTAGTGCACTAGGTGTTATTTCAACAAATGTAGTGCACTTGGATGAGAAGTAGGGGTCCATTTGATCCCTTAAACCTTAGTTTGGATATGTAGTGCACTATGTAGGGTGTGTGAGGTGTTATTTCCTCATATGTAGTGGACTTGTTTGTTGGACATTTTTTTTCTAATGAGTTTCCTGGAGACATTATGCAGAGCACTGTGTATTACTATAATCTTGTGCACTTACACTGGAAGACGGGAGTGATGCATTTGTGTGGCTCGCTTTTGGACATTTAGTGCACTAGGTAGGGAACCTGTTTGATCGTCTCTCCACCGATTTGCACAAATGGCATGATATTTATTTTTAAGGGCACTGGGTTGGTCGTAGAATTTGTTATTTCTGGCTACGTTTGTTCTAAATAGCTCCCTAGAGGACATAGTGGACTACATAGGGTCCATTTTGGAATCATATAGCATATGTAGTGCACTAGTGGTTATTTGGTTTTACAACACTAGGTAGGGTCGGTCAGGGATAGTCATTTGAGGCTTTATCCACTTTGGGCCAGGAAGTAGGGAGCCATTTGACTCTGTGGGATATTTTTAACAGGTGGCTTGCTTTTTGACTTGTAGTGCACTTTGTAGGGTGCAGGGGTTTTTGTTATACCCACTACATAGTGTAGTGAACTATTTTATAAACTTGGATTGGAAGTAGACAGCCATCGGATCAATTATGCCCTAGATGCAGGCTGCGGATCGCACCAGTGGCTGGCTGTTGGATTTTTAGTGCACTAGGTAGGGTGTATTATCATATCTAGTGCACTTGTATGTTCAGTAGGAAGTGATTGGACCCCTTGGACCTCATGCAGTTGCTTATTAGACTTCTGATGCACTGTATTATAACAGGAAGTAGGGAACTGTTTGACCTTTTATACTTCTGTAATGGCAAGTTGTTGGACCTTTAGTGTACTAGGTAGGGTGTTATTCTTTCATATGATATCTAGTCCACTTAGAGGAAGTATGGAGTCATTTAGAGAAAGCAGACTATGTTTGGGACAAATTTCTCATGCTGAATATTAAACGATCCCTAATTTCATACTTCACGGCGTGCACAGAATTGAATAGGAAGTCATTTGGGATTCAGCCAGAAAGAGTTCAGTAACAGTTTGGGCCATGTGTGTATCTGCTTTTCTTTTATTTGTTTTATGCCAAATGTTTAATTTTGAGCCTGTATGGCATTGTACCAAATGACTCCCTAAGTGTACTAGGTTAAGTGAAGAGGAATTTAAAATTAAACTTTGGTGCCAAACTGTTGTTTATACTCTCTCGGGCTAAATACCAAATGACACCTTACTTCCTATACAAGCGCACTGTCTTCTACGACGTACGTAGTGCACTACGTGTCCAATGAGGAAGGATTTTTTTGGAAAAGGCAAGTACAGGGAAAATGTGAAAGCTGTGGCTCATACTGTTTTAAGCGCAATCTCTGGCTAAATACCAAATGACACCTTCCACACCCAATGTAGTGTCCAGTGAGGAGGGGTTAAAGACAAGAAAATGAAAAGGTAACCTGGCCCAAATAGTTATTTATACTCTCTCTGGCTGAACACCAAATGACACCTTACTTCCTGTAATAGTGTACTAGCGTGAGCACCTATGTGGTGCACTGTCTAGTGAGGAAATATTTAAAACAAGACAAGTAACAGGAAATGGTAAACTCTATGGCCTAAATAGTTATTTTAAGTCCACCCTCTGGGTGAACACCAAATGACACCTTACTTTCTGTAGAGGTGCAGTAGCTTCCACACCCTACGTAGTGCACTATATGTCCAGTTAGGAGGAATTAAAGACTAGACAAGACAACTAAAGATAAAGGGTGACTGTTATAGCCCAGACTTTTATATAAGTCCACTCTCTGGCTGAATACCAAATGACACCTTACTTTCTATAGAAGTGCACTAGATTCCACACCCTACTACATATTACTCAGGACGATAGATGGAGAGATATTTTGTGATTTAAGCCTTCGCTTTGTGTTTGTTTATTCTGGTGAACGTCGTTGACTACGTAGGGTGCATGCGGTGTGATTATAATCATACACTGTCTAGCTGTGTACTCGGGGCTTATGAAGTAAACGTGAGTGAATTGAGGACACGGCCTTCTTTTAAAAGTGGAAGACACAATGCACTGGGACTGCAAAGTAGCAGATGGTGACTACCAAGGGGTGTGTTTGTGTGTTAGATGTGTTAGATTCTTGTGGGAAAGTCAGGATGAAGACGTGCGACGTGATCAAACCTCCGGCTCATAGGGAAGAAAATGTGAGTCCGACTTCCTCTGTGGGTGGGAAATGCCTCAGCTTGGGGATGCAAGTATGAATGTGTGTGTGTGTGTATACAAGCCTACAGACATGTGCACAAAGTTGGAGCGCTATCCATCCTGTTTGCCCTAATTGTTCCCATTTCCTCATTTTTCTGGTCTGTGTGTGTGTGTGTGTGTGTGTGTGTGTGTGTGTGTGTGTTCAGCACTTTTCCAACCGTAACATGGACTCTGCTCTTTTAGCAAATTTAAAATGCCAGAGCTTTGGCTGGCGAGCTGTGGGCTGAATATGTTCGTTTAAAAACCAGCTTTAAAGGAGGCCGCCTAACGATGCCTTTGTTTGTGGAATTGCCTCCGTGGTCCCCAGGAATATCTCGAAATATTACGTAAAAAAAAAAAAAAATCTTTTAATAAAATCGTGTTGTAAATGTTTTTTGTAGGCTGAACCGAATTAAAAAAAGCCCCTCCAGATTTACAAAACTTTCCGAAACGCCGATCGGCCACAAATGACCGAGTCTGTTCATGGGACGTTTACGTTTAGCCACGCCCACACAAAAAAATATCCATCAAAGCCTCCGCTCTGCTCACGGAGAGCTGAAAATGTCAACATGACAAGTAAAGGGTGAAAGAGCATCTCTTAAGCATGGGATGGAGTAAACATTCCAGTAATGCAGCTCCTCCACTGCAGCGTGTCGGCTATCTTAAGCGCACAACTCTTCCTCGTTCTCCTTTTATAGGGCGTCATTACTTTTGCCATCATCGAATGGCTAGTCTGATTTGTCTCAATTTCTAGGTCTGTTTGGATCTTTCAAGTCATTAATAGTTTTTGTCTGCGACTTAAAATGAAAATGAACAAGTAATTGAAACTTTGTGTGTGTGTGTATCTAATTAGCTAAAATTCTTATGTTAAATTTGTATACGATTCTAATATAAAATCCCAGTTACTCGTTTCTATAGTAACAGCTCATTTACAAGGACTCGTACGTCCGACTCATGACATGAAATCTATATGTTTTGTTAGAAACGCGTAATCGGCGATATGGTGATGTTTTTCTGTCAGGAGATGTTCGCTTAACATTTACGGAAGGAGTCTCCAGTGCTTTCATGTGAATAACCTCATTGGAAATAATATTTAAAATAATAAACAGTTAAAAGTTAACAGTGACTGGTCACAAGGAAACAAATGAGGAAAGTAGACCGGATCCGTAATATTGATTTATTTATTTATTGCACAGAGTGTTTAATAGAGTCGATTAGCCAAAACAAATACGCTTGGTGTGTTTAGTTTGAAGGCAGTGTTCATTAAAGTCGCAGCTGTAACGCTTGAGTGAGCTTTTAAACACTTCTAGTAGAGCTCACCATCGCCTCACCTGTTAAACACAGCATGTCGAGGCATGTGAAGGCAGCACGTGGGGTGTGGAGCGAGGTGAGGTGTGTATTGGGACACAACCCAGGTTTAATAAGACGCGAGTTAGGACTGGGGTGGGGTGTCACCAACACTACACCGCTTTTTAAATAAGATACTATTTCTGGTCGTACGTAGAACGATGAGTTATAGGAGGTTTTGGTATCGTGACATCAGGATCAATGAGAAATTTAGCCGGAGGTCGGTTTGTTTATCAGCCTCGGAGGGTTGTCTGTGCTTCGTGTCTAAGCAAGAGCATAACCCTTAGCAGTCTTGCATTTCAGGACGACAGTTTGGACTGGGCGATGTCTAAAAATAGTTCTAATGAGACCCTGTTGTTTTAAAATAAATAAATAAATAACCGTAGTAGCCGACTAGATGAGAAATATCTGCACGGTGGCGCTCCGCCAATTTTGCTCCTGTAATATTAACTGGAGATGGAACTGTTAAGAGTTTTATGTGATAATTCGCCTGACATAATGTGTTATTACAAATTACCGCACGCCCCACGGTTGAATTCAATTCCATTTCAGGGGGTCGTGATTCGTTTTGATTCTGAGGGTCATGAGTCAGTTTGGTTTCGATGCGGGGGTTGAGATTGTGTTCGATTCACAGTCAAGGGGTCACGATTCATCCGATTGAGGGGGTTACAGTTTGATTTGATTCCTATTCAGGGGGTTGTAATTCCGTTCCGATTCACAGGGTTACGATTCGATTATAAAATGATTCACGATACATCTCCATTACTCAAGCTTTTGTGTCACTGTGCAGCATTGGTGTTTGGCCGTGTTTGAAGAAACAGTGGGTTGGGATGGTGTACATCAGGATAATAATATTTATTATAATATTTATTTAGAGTGTTCACGGCCGCAGCCTCTATACCTGACCATGTGAGTGACTTTTGGTCTGCTCGGACGAACTCGGGTTAAAATTCATTGTCCCTTAAAGACTATTGGCTGGTGTTGGAAACAGAGGGATAAAGGGAATGTTCTCTCTTCTTCCTTTCTTTTTCCATCCCTCTCTTCTGCGATGACCTCAGATCTGCTGTTCTGGTAGACTGCTGTCTCTCAGTGAAGCTTTACAGAAACGCCATTGTGTGTGTGTGTGTGTGTGTGTGTGTGTGTGTGTGTGTGTGTGTGTGTGTGTGTGTGTGTGTGTGTGT